>CM077262.1:614115-616615 GCA_039654775.1 Spinibarbus caldwelli | reverse complement strand
CAAGATAAGTAATGAAGACTTGGAAGCCGCTCTTGCAAGCCTTAGAGCTTCAACAACTGAGAGCAAGGCAGTTTCGGTCGAATGTTCACTTCTGAAGCCAGACTGATTACTGTCCTGGATGTTGTTCTGTGTGAGAAAGGCAGAGAATTGGTTGAACACAACTCGTTCAAGTGTTTTTGCAATGAAAGGTAGAAGGGAAACCGGTCTATAGTTCCCTAAAAGAGTTGGGTTAAGAGTGGGTTTCTTAAGAAGTGGGGTTATACGAGCCTGTTTAAATGCTGAGGGAAAAACTCCAGTGTGAAGGGATGTGTTAACGATGTGAGTGAGTGCAGGTACAACTGCAGGAGAAATGGCTTGAAGAAGATGGGATGGAATAGGATCAAGCGGACAAGTAGTAACAAGACTGCTTGCCTCTTTTGATCTCTCTTGAGATCAAAAGAGGCAAGCAGAGTGTGGAAGTTTGCAGCTTGAGGTTTATCGTGGTGGATGTTGAAGTCTCCAAGTATAACTAAGGGAGTACCATCCTCAGGAAAGGTTGAGAGCAACACATCTAATTCTTCCACGAAGTTACCTAGTGGTCCTGGAGGTCGATAAACAACTACAAAATGGATTTTAAGAGGGTAGGTAATAGTAACCGAATGTGATTCAAAGGAGCTGTTGATACACAGAGATGGTAAAAGAGTAAATTTCCAATTATTAGAAATGAGCAGACCAGTACCTCCACCTCTTCCAGTTAAACGGGGGGTGTGGGAAAAGGAGAAATTATTGGAGAGTGCTGCAGGTGTAGCATTGTCCTCTGGTTTGATCCAAGTCTCTGTCAGGGCCATGAGGTTTAGTCTTGAATGACTAGTAATGGAAGTAATGAAATCAGCTTTGTTGACAGCAGACTGACAATTCCAGAGACCAATAGAAAATTAGCAGACATAGGTAAAGTGCGCAGGTTGTTAGGATTGCGCTGCCTACAGTGTGTGATGCGAGGTTTGTGAGTGGTAGTGATAGTAGTGATCTGAAAACACACAGTAAGAATTAGTTATAAAACAGAAGTGAAACAAGTAATAGGAAAGAGGATAAATAAAAAGTGATACTTATATCCCTTGCCGGTGTCCCTGCCCGGTGGAGTCACACGGTAGAGTCGATGGTCTTTACACTCTTCGGTCTTCACACGACGAGGGCTTCACACGAAGGCTGCCGCGACCACTGCCGTGGTAAACTAAGGTTATTTATACCCATCTAACAAATCACCAACTGAATTCAGCTGGACACTCTTTCCTGTTAAATCACAATAAATGGCCAAGCAAGCACAGACACTGACAAGGTACGGGATACAGTACGAGACCAAACGCGATTTCAGCACGTATCTACACAGTAAACAAAGCAAGCGTTTCCTAGCAACGGCAACTGCGCTAAACACTAATGAGACAAGTAAATACACTTACGAGCTACTTTTAACTTCCGCTGATAGACTGCTTCTCTCAAAGAGTATTTCTTTAGTTAAAATTTATTTTAATTTTTTAATGTTTGTTTAGATTTTTTCCTATTTATATTTCCATTTTAATTTTAGCAGTTTTAATACTTCAACTCAAACTCAATTAGAAATTTTGCCTTGGCACCTGAAATAACAAAAATAAGCTTTTAATCTATTTAATTTTTTAAATATATTTTATATTAATTTTATATTTTTCCTTAATTTTAACTTTGGTAAAGTTTTAGTAAGTTTGTTGTGTTTTAGCTCTTTGTGTTAATTTATATTTTATTAATTTTTATTTAAATCTTAATTTTAGTCATTTTAATACTTAAATTATACGAAAACAAGAAATGTTGCCTTGGTGCCTGAAATAACTAATATAATAATTTAAACATTTTATATATTTATATTTAATATTTTTAATATACAAATAATTTTTTTGCAGTCTGGATCAGGACTCTGTGATGTTGAGCTTTGTTTCGGTTGCGTCTGTTTGCTCTCATGGTCTCATGCTGGCGTGTAGTGCTTTGATTGTGAGTGTTCAATTACAGTCAGAGCCATGAAGTGTGTGTGTGTGTGTGTGTGTGTCCTGTCATCACACATCACACTCAGTGAGGAGACTCTCATTAATAACACACTGAACCCGAGGAGAAGCTCTTTAAATAACACTGAGAGTAAAGCTAGAAATAAACTCTACACAACTAGTACGCAGGCGCAGACATGACTCCGCCACATTCCACAACATGATAGAGGTCAAGTATATGTGTGTGTGTGTGTGTGTGTTCTGTGAATGTGTGTGTGTGTGTGTGTGTGTGTTCTGTGAATGTGTGTTTATGTATGTGTGTGTGTGTGTTCTGTGAATGTGTGTGTGTGTGTGTGTGTTCTGTGAATGTGTGTTTGTGTATATATGTGTGTGTGTGTGTGTGTGTGTGTGTGTGTGTGTGTTCTGTGAATGTGTGTTTGTGTGTGTGAGTGTGTGTGTGTGTGTGTGTGTGTGTGTTCTGTGAATGTGTGTTTATGTATGTGTGTGTGTGT
>CM077262.1:559115-606615 GCA_039654775.1 Spinibarbus caldwelli | reverse complement strand
CGGATGAGATGACAGGAAAACTACAGCGTGTGTGTGTGTGTGTGTGTGTGTGTGTGTGTGTGTGTGTGTGTGTGTGTCCTTCAGCAGCAGCCGCTATGAAAGCAGAACTCATAGCAGTAGTATTTGTGTGTAATTTTATTGACAGTCATCCTGACACACACACACACACACACACACACACACACACACACACACACACACACACAGCGCAGGGTCGCGTTCACGAAGCCATGCAGAAACACTGTGCGCGTTACTGTCATACAGTCTTTATGGTTGTATGTTTTATTAATGCGGCTGTTTGTGATTCATGGCGCTTCTGCGTGATGTGAGTTTCTGGAGTTCGCCGGTACCGGTTTCGTTTTTGTGGTTCTGCAATGCGGTGGGTGTGGCCTGCGCGTGCACGCGGACTGCCGGCGTGACGTCACCGGCGGTGATGACGCGATGAGGAGAAATAACAGAAATCTGTAGAATTCATGAAGGAGTTCTGTCCAATGCGATCAAACAAGATCCATTTAAGAATGAAAAAGATCAAATGGAATTCTGAAAAATTACAGAGAATTGCAGTTATTTATGATATGAAAATTATATGGGGCGCCGTTTGGAAAATAAAATATGTAATAAAAACTGGTCAAACTCTGCCAGATTTAACAACAAAAACACATTTTGCAAGATTTACCTAAATAAGCTTTATGCCTTTTTTATTACTATATTACTATATCAACATAAAAGCTAAATCTAAATATTTCATCTAAATTGAAATCTTGTATTTAAATCTAAATGTTAAATATACAAATAAATCTGAATGTTATATTTAAATGCTAAATCTTTAAATTTTAATGTTAACTGTAAATGTTAAAACCAAATCTATCTATCTATCTATCTATCTATCTATCTATCTATCTATCTATCTATATCTATATAAACTTGCATTCCCTAAGGATTTTTTTTTGTGAAGAGAAGTGCTGATTAATATTCATGTTTAATGTTCATGAATACTTTATTTGTATATGCAGGGTGTAAATAATGGCATGAAAGCACTCCATTAATAGCAGCTGCACTGTCAACAAAAGAAAGATTACTGCAGTACGTTTTACAAGAAAATACTACTCCAGTTTTTCTGCTTTAATTTTTTTACTAGCCAAATCTTTGTAATTAGTTTCCGAGAGCAAATTTCTTTCTGCACCAATTTTTTTTAATGAAATGTCTCCTCTTATTATTAATAATCATGCATTTGCAGTGAGACGAGGCAGTGCAGATCTGTGCAGTATCTGTTTTCTCAGCTGATATTGTGTTGAAATGCTTCAGGAGCGTCTCACATATGCAGAAATGTTGCTTATGGAGCTTTATGAGCACGTGTGTGACGTGATTCCTGACGCTGCAGAAATGAAGGTCGTGATTTAACATTAGCATTCAGAGATCTGCAGTGTGACTTTATGAATCTCTTGACCTTTAGCTGTTCTCCTCTCCATAAACAATAGAAGCATAAATCTGCTTTTGATGTGTAGCTCAGAAAGCTGTGGTTCAGAGGTTCATCCGCCGTGTGTTTGTGTTTGATGTGTTTAAGCACCATGGACAGCAGCAGCTTCACTGCGACTCACTGATTCTGATTCTGATTCTGAAGCGCTCTAATCTGTTCATCATCACCGTCATGCACTGACACTGTGCAAGTGTTTGTCTGGCCTTCATTTAGCAGCGTCTCGTGAGATCAGACTGAAGAACGGCTTCTATTTCTGACTGTAATTCACTCAGGGATTGAAACCTGGCCTAGATTATGTGATTGTTCTTGTTCCGCTTGTTCGCTCTGTTATTGTTCATTTCTTAATGCTTTGTATTGAGAAACATCTGTGGGAGCAAAAGGCCATTATATGGTATATTATGGTGAACTGTGTCACATACTGCACTTTAAAATAATCTAAATAAAAACAAGAAATTAAGTTTTTCATAAGGAAAATTGATCCTGTTTTTATCCTAATACCCTATGCATTATTTTTATCACAACTACATTACTTTGATTGCAAAAAAATCTTATTCTCGTTACTGTAATGCATCTAGACATTTGATGTACTTTACATTATAACTGTCATTATTCTCAGTGATCATTCACATTATTATGGAAGTCCATTTCCACCACAGAATAAAAAATAATAAAGGTAATTTTGACTTTTTATTTCACAGTTTTACTTTTTGCAAAATATAAACTCAGAATTGTGAGACATAAACTCCAAATGAGTCCAAATTAGTTACAATTAGCCTGCCTTTTTCATTGTTTATTCCATGGCAGAAAAAAACAGCATTTTGAGAAAGTCAGGATTGTGAGCTAAAATACAACATCTACCTTTCATTTATTTATTATTTTTATTAAATGGCAGAAACAGGCTTCCATACATTATGCTGTCATTACTGTAATACAATGATTTTTAAAAAATTGCATTAATTAAAATCAGTGCAACAAATAATGCCATAATCTATAAATATTTAACTTTATAAACAATATAAATAATATTTACATACTCCATAACAGTAATGAGAATTGATTGTGCTTAACCTCTATAAAAATATAGAGACAATGAAAAATTGACATTTTTCTTTTGAATATTAAGGTGAAATATTTCATATTAATGTGTTTGACTGGTTTCAACAGATTCTTGTGTTTCAGTTAGTTATAAGATTGTGTCCAAAAGCCATTAATTTTCTTTGTCTTTTTCTTATTGAAACATCTGAGTGATACAGATCTGTTGAGAATGTGTGATGTGATTATTATTTATGAGCATTAGTGATGTGTTTCAGTGGTTTTGTGTGTTTGTATCTGACATGTTTGAGCTTCATTCACACATTTGTCAACACTAAACATCAAAATACCAGAACAGTAATAAATCAAGTGTTTTGGTGTCAGCTGTGTTAGTGTCACTCATTGACTGATTGTTGGGCTGTGGGCGGGGCCTCTGGGCTCATGAATAATGCAGTGGGTGGGTTGATTGCTCATGTGTGATTGGCTCTCTGCATTCTGCTGCTTTAGTTCTGGATCAGAGAGGAATGAGAGTTCAGTGATGTTGATGAGTGTGTGTGTGTGTGTGTGTTTGAGTCGCTGTGATCGTAAGCGGATGTTCGTCTCTCTCAGCTGTGTACTGATGTGCAGGAAGCTCTTAATGTCACACGGCTGTATCGGAGCAGCTGATTGGCTGAGAGCCGTCAGCGTGTCCTCTGCAGAGAGACAAAGACACAGAGCAGAACGCCTCAAGGACTCACAGACCAGACCTAAACCAGATCCTCAGACCAGAAACCAGAACAAATCACACAAAACTACACTGTGTTCTGCTACAATCTCATTGTTTACCATGTTTATACATCAGGAGGATATGTACTATGTACCATGGTTTCCTATGGTATGTTTTTATACAAATATGACATATTGTGTTTTTAATTATGCATTTCTGTGTGGGTTTCATTGTGTAATGTTGTGTTAGATCAGGGTTTCCCAAACAGTGGAAATGCTGATGAAAAGCTCATAATTAAGTTATAAAAATGTAAAATTAAAATAAAAAAATTAAAACATCTGAAGTAAAAATACTTACTCAAAATTAATTAAACCATAAAAAGTGTACAATTAAAATGAGCAAATAATGTAAAAATTAAAAAATCTGAATAAACAGATAAATATTAAATATTTTAAATATTAAATAATTAAATATTTTCATCTAAAAAGATTATTTTAATTGTTTAGTTGCATGTCATGAGAGCATTAACTGACATCAGAGAACCGTGAACATGCGAAAGTGTTATTAAGATATTAATTTCAGATCTCAAGTAAATATTTGATCTTAAAGGTGTTTGGCTGACAGAAGCATTTGTGAATCTCTGATAAGATGATGTTGAGTTCATTTGAGAGCAGCATTTCTGAATTCACAGCCTCATAAATATGAAAAATACAGTCTGACTGTCACAAATGCATCTTTTTCACTTTCACTTTTACATTTATCTATTTGTAAATGCTGTAGCCTATACAAAAATACATCATGATCACATAGGTTCTACCTAAATACCATAGTAAAACTGTGGCAATTTGATGTTAGCCACCACTGTCATCACCAACAAAGACATCACAGGATTCTGCTTTTACACTGTATAAATATGATTTCATATGAATTTATGATGACTTTGTGGTAGTAAAATTACTCCATATTTACTGTGGTATATTGACTGTTTACTGCGGTAAATAACTCAGTACATATCAAATGATCTGTAATAACGGACAAAGCAATAGTGATCATGTAATAAAAACAGTTACTCACACTTGTGTTGCGACGTTACCGTCAGATCCAATATAGTCTCACAGCAGCATCTTTTAGTTTCAGTCTTTCTGAAGATCCCGCGTTGAATTGTGCCTTGTTTGTAAACGAATCCGCTGTAAAATGAAGTGAACAAAGGACCAAGTTCTTACTGACGCGGTCTGGATCTTGATTAAAAATAAAGTTATTCTACTCTTTTCTAACGTTGGGTTTAGAAGGAAGGCAACGCAAACACTGTTTTTCCACAGCTTGGCACTGCACAGCGAGTATTCCGAGCATCTTTATCGTTTGAATCGGTAGAATCAGTGGGCGGGGCTAAACAGGTAGTGACATAGAATCTATGGGCGGGGCTAAACAGGCAACGATGTAGAATTGGTGGGCGGGGCTTAACAGATAGCGATGTACAATTTGTGGGCGGGGCTAGACAGGCAGCGATATAGAATCGGTGGGCTGGGCTAAACAGGTAGTAATGAAGAATCGGTGGGCGGGGCTAAACAGGTAGTAACAAAGAATTGGTGGGCGGGGCTAAACAGGCAGCGATGTAGAATTGGTGGGCGGGGCTTAACAGATAGCGATGTACAATTTGTGGGCGGGGCTAAACAGGCAGCGATATAGAATCGGTGGGGCTGGACTAAACAGGTAGTAATGAAGAATCGGTGGGCGGGGCTAAACAGGTAGTAACGAAGAATCGGTGGGCGGGGCTAAATAGGTAGTAACGAAGAATCGGTGGGCGGGGCTAAATAGGTAGTGATGTAGAATCGGTGGGTGGGGCTTATCCACACTATTACATCATAGAGTAGAACATTCCACAAGCTGTTGTTCAAGATCAAGGGAATTATGGTTTCTCAGTTCATGATTGTTTTAAATGACAGGCTCATTCTGAATCAGATTAGTGAGTCTCTTCTTCACCTGCTGTCACTGGGAATAAAAGCTGTCTGTTATTAGTGCTTATAATAATAATAATACATGTAATTAATCTAGCACCTTTCCAGAGCTCAATGATGCATAGATGCGAATACATGCATCACTTAAGATAAATTACAATGAGAAAACACATTTAAGTTGAGATTTGAACTCCAAAGTCACTCATCACTAGTAGTGCTCATAACGATGTGACCAAACAAAGTTCAGTATGTAATTAATTTGTGTACTGCATTAACCAAGCAACTCACTGGAAACCAGCTGCATCACAACAGTGAGTTTTATACAGACAAACATGACTCAGATTTTCCTCAGAATCTAGTTTTTCTAGTAATTGCAGGTTTGTGATAAATCATTAACCTCAGAGTCACCTTCACGTGATTAACGAGTCAGTTCTGCTTCTGGGAATCAATCGTTGAATCTTCACATCAGTGATGCTGCAGTCTGTTTCCATATGAACTCATCTGAAGCCTTCAGTAGATTAGTCTGTGTTTTCTAATTAGGCCGTGACTCATTAGTAACAGATTTGATTTCACAGTGTTTCCCGCTTTCAGACGGAGACTGAAAGCTCTTTCTTTGCTCATGTGGAACAGAAATCAGCATGAATGTGGGTTTTTGTATTGAAATGTGAATGTCTCCTCCTGTAGAGATGTGATTGTGTGTTTGAGCATCCTCTCACTGACATCTCTGTTATTAAAAATCACACACAGGTGTTTGATTGGCGGCTGTCACTCATTCATGACTGAACGTTTCATCCTGAAGTCAGTCCGCTGATGAACCACGTCTGATTCAGTTTGAGCTTCTGATGAGTCACTGTTGTTCTTATCAGAAAAAAAAGAAACACATGTCACTAATTCATCCAGTGAGAGTCTAGAGCTAAAAAGGAATGAGGAGCAGCTCTGATCATTTATAGGTGCTGTATGCCATTTCTGACTGTACTAAAACATAAAAATACCATCATGTTTGCATATATTTAGGAAACACATTATGTTCATACACTTGTTTCTCAGAGAAACAATTGCTTTAGCCGGTTATCCTGCTTTGAAATGTGCGTTCTGTGACGGAATGTCTGTTTTTGTTTTTGGTCTGTGACTCCGCCCACTGCCAGTTCACCCAATAGGATTTCTACACCCCGGGTTACTGCCGGGAATGTACTATAAAAAAATTGTGCTATAAAAACCCATACAAATACAACTCATTATATACACTATAAACACTTTAAAAGAGACAGGCATGTAGATGTGTGTGAACGATATTTTCTCTGTTTTGGAGGGATGATCATTTTAAATCATATTAATTGCATTCAAATGTATTAATACTTTATTTTTGAATTGGTGAGAGGACAACCACCTAGCTCTGAATGTCAATAAGACAAAGGAGATGGTGTTTGACCCTAGAGGAGTTGGTGATCACAGGCCTGTCATCATCCACAATCAAACCATCAGACAGGTCTCATCATATCATACATCTTGGTGTCTTTTTTGATAATTCACTGACATGGAATATCCATGGAATCTCTGTAGTAGGTTACAACAACGGTTGCACTTTTTTCATCATCTGAGAATTCATGGTGTTGATCAAAAGTTTATGATAATCTTCTATCAGGAAGTTCTTGAGAGCTTAATTAGGTACAGCATCACAGTCTGGTTTAGTAATCTGTCTGTGCAGCTGAGAACTAAACTGTTCCGGATGATTCGCACTGCTTGGAAAATTATTGGTGTTAAAGAACAGACATCATTGCAGACTATTTACGAACAGGCTACTTTAAGACAAGCTAATAAGATTGTGTGTGATCCATCCCATGTTTTGCATACAGAGTATGAACTCCTGGCCTCTGGGAGGAGGTTTAGAGTTCCTCGTTGCAGATTGAATAGATTTAAAAACTCATTTATTCCTTTGTCTATAAAGCTGTTAAATAGTGGCAGTATGGAGCTGTAATTTGCTGTAATTCAGTGTTTTTTTTTATACAGTATTAGGTTTATTTATTTATTTATTTATCTATTGTTTATTTATTGCTGTGTAATTTTTGTTGTTATTGTTTGTTTTATTGTTTGTGTTTGTTGATTATTGTGTGTTAATTGACTGCAGCATGGGTGATGGCCCAAGACAAATTTCCCCACATGTGGGACAATAGAGTTTACCTTACCTTAACTTACTATGGGGTGGATAATTTTATCAGTTGGTTATTATTCATGCAACAATACATATTACTGTTATAGTTTTCATTAATAATAATTGCTAGAATTGAGAGTCAACAACAAGTCAAGTCAAGTCAAGTCACCTTTATTTATATAGCGCTTTTAACAATACAGATTGTGTCAAAGCACTTAACAGTATCAAATTGGAGGATAGAGTGTCAGTAATGTATAATAAGATTAAACACTCAATTTTCAGTTAAAGGCATTTCATTATTGAATTCAGAGATGTCATTGTCTAGCTCAGTTTAGTTTAAATAGTATATATGAAATCAAATTGACGATAATCGTTAGAAATTAAGTGTCCCCAACTGAGCAAACCAGAGGCGACAGCGGCAAGGAACGAAAACTCCCTCTGTGACAGAATGGAGAAAAAAACCTTGGGAGAAACCAGGCTCAGTCGGGGGGCCAGTTCTCCTCTGGCCAGGATATTATTATTTATTTTTTTTACTTATTGTATTAATTAAATTTTAAATGTAAAAATTTATTATATTTCTATTTTTATATTGTTGCAATTTCTAACAATAATAGTATTATGTAGTTAGGTATTTTATTATATTATAGTTATTTTGTTTAATTTTAAGTTTTATTGTATTTAAGTCGAGGTCTTCACTGGGGATATGTCCCCGGGGCTCATCCAGGTGTCCGGCCTCCGCCGACGGTCAGGGTCGCAGACATCATCTCCCGGCGCCATCTGATCCGGACACGGACTGAGAAACAGAATAATAAAGAAACAGACAAATATTAGCGTAGATGCTTAACAAGTTGAGAAAACTCAAAAATCTGCTGAAGCTGGTTGCCTTAAACATTTAAGTTCTCTCAACTTTACATTTTTTACAGCACTGTAAAAAAAAAAGAATAAATCAAAAGTTGAGCAAACTTAAAAAGTTTAAGGAAACCAGCTTCAGCAGATTTTTGAGTTTTCTCAACTTGTTGTAAGTTTATACAACAAAAAGTTGAGAAAACTCAAAAATCTGCTGAAGCTGGTAGCCTTAAAATTTTAAGTTTTTTACAGTGTAGGCTATTTCATTTCATTCTGTAACCTGCTTGTTCTACAGATCTGTGTACTTAAATGCTACTGTTTTTGACAACGTTGATAACGTTTCTGACAGATAATATCATTATATATTTTTTGCGTGTCCCTTACTGAATGTGCTATCCTGTCAGCGATAACCTGTCCATGGGCTTTTTTGATTACTGTCAGTTTAAGTGCCGGCGATGCAGTGTTGCCAGATATTGCTATTAAAACAATCAAAATCCGAAGAATAAATAAAAATAAACCAAAATTATTTCAAATGTTTTGCAAATAAGATAAAGATATCGCTGACTCTAAACTGAAAGTTCACACTTTATTAACTTTCTAAAGTGTCAAATTAAGTGGAAAAGACAAGTCCAAAAATGCTTATAATAGGTGGATCTGGCACCCGTGCCCTCACACACAACTCTCTCAAGGTTCACTCCGCAGCATCTTGCCGCGATCATTTTCATTCCACGGATGCTAAACATTCTTGCAAACTGTCTAAACTGAATTATACATGCACACATTCATATGAGGAGTTTTAAACAGCAAATCAGTCATTCAGAGAACAAAATTTTATTTTATTTTATTCCTCAGATGGGGAGGGTCCTGACCCCCCGTCCTGTATTATGAATTTGCTAGCTGTCAGTATCACATACCACACCTTTAATGAGAAATACATGAATTCATATCGAGATCTCTGGATTTTGATTCATACACACACGTACACACACACACACACACTCTCACACACACTCACACACACACACACACACACACTCTCACACACACACACACACACACACACACACACTCACACACACTCTCTCACACACACACACACACACACACACACACACACACACACACGCTCGAGTCCCTCAGTGGCAGATTCTATATTTGTCCTCTACAGAAATGAAAGAGGCATTCTAATGAAGGACAGGAAATGCAGTGGCTGTCTTCCTGTTTGCACTGTTTGATGTGATGAAGAGCTTTCATCTTCCTCATCTGATGGGATTCTTTCACTCTCTGTCGTTTGATGTGTCTCTGCTCTCTGGATCTGGATCAGTCCCCGTTCATATGATGCAGATGCATTTGTTGAGCTTTTAAACAGTTTCTTGCGCATCTCAACTTCATCTCCATCTCTCGTTTTTCCCACAATGCCTGTGATCCAAAACATCTGCAGAAGCAGCTGAGTCCTGCAGATAAACGTTCAACACTGTCCTACAGAGAAAAGACAAACTCGCATTAATATTCATAATCCTGTGCTTTATTCGTCACGGTCATAGCAAACAGGAATCATGGGAAATGGTTATGAATGTTAAATTCATTTTATCTGATCAGAATCCTGTTTGTTTTACGCTCACGTTCATATTTACACAAAGTAAAGTTCATAGTTTGACCTCAAGGTCAAATGTCAGCTGGAGATGTGTTATTTAAAGGAATTGTTCAGCTAAAGCTGTCGTTTGTTTGTTGCGATCTGCTCAGTGTAATTCTGTCATTCTTCACCTGTAAGCTGTTCGTGTTGCAGGTTTTCATGTGTGTTTGTTTCTGCTCTGATCACAGTTTGATTTGAAATGACGACAGAACCAGAGAGCCAATCAGAGCAGCAGGGGGCCAGTGCGACTCCGCCCCATTCAGCCCCGCCCCTCGATAACCAGCTTCCTCCTGCCGCCGCCCACAGCACACCTGTGAGGAAAGAGCAGGTACTGTTTGCCGTTTGCTCAGAACGCAGTTTTCATTCCACTGTGCTGCTTTTCCATTATTTTTCTATGTAAATGTGCAATAAACATGCATGTATAATACACCGCTCTAAAACTGCAGCACTTTCAAATCACATGATCAAATCAAATGATTCGCCATACGGGCTCCAAAGTCCCGATCTAAATGATGATTCGCAAACCATCATTTCAGAGTGGGACATTTAAGCATGGATCGTGAATCATTCAATTCACTAAATGATTTGCAAACCCGTTCCAAAGTTCCGATCTGAATCAAATGATTCACGATTCGTGCTCTGAAGTCCCAATCTGAATCAAATGATTCATAATACGCACTCCGAAGTCCCAATCTGAATCAAATGATTCACGATACGTGCTCCAAAGTCCCGATCTGAATCAAATGATTCATAATACGCACTCCGAAGTCCCGATCTGAATCAAATGATTCACGATACGTGCTCCAAAGTCCCGATCTGAATCAAATGATTCATAATACGCACTCCGAAGTCCCGATCTGAATCAAATGATTCTCGATACATGCTCCGAAGTCTCGATCTGAATCAAATGATTCACGATACTTGCTCCGAAGTCTCGATCTGAATCAACTGATTCACGATACGTACTCCGAAGTCTCGATCTGAATCAAATGATTCATGATACGCGCTCCGAAGTTCCAATCTGACTCACATGATTCACGATACGCACTCCGAAGTCCCGATCTGAATCAAATGAGTCACGATACGTGCTCTGAAGTTCCAATCTGACTCACATGATTCACGATACGCACTCCAAAGTCCCGATCTGAATCAAATGAGTCACGATACGTGCTCTGAAGTCTCAATCTGAATCAAATGATTCACGATACGCGCTCTGAAGTCCCGATCTGAATCAAATGATTCATGATTCTCGCTCCAAAGTTCCGATCTGAATGAAATGATTCACGATATTCGCTCCGAAGTCCCGTTCTGAATCAAATGATTCATAATACGCACTCTGAAGTCCTGATCTGAATCAAATTAATCTCGATACGCGATCCGATTGGAGTGCTTCGAAACAGTGAATCATTTTGTGACTCAATGGTTTAACTGGTTCGGAGTTTCGAAAAGCTCCGTTTCACCCATCACTAAACATACAAGCCATGTCAAAATTCTTAAATGAATGACTCTTTTGAATAACTTGAAATGAATGATCGAAGTCACGAGTTTGAATCAATCGGAGCGGTTCCACCATGAATGACACATTCAATTGAATCGGTTTGTCTGTTCTTCCACTTTTTGCGTCTTCAGTCATGTTTACACGACACAAGGTGCGTTTCCATTACAAATTTGCGCAAAACTTTGGCGATATTTTATGTCGATAAGAAGTATTGTGAAATGAAACGGAAACGGCGCGGCTCATATAAACACAAGCCTAGACTAGAGTGGCTGAGATCAACTCCGGTGGCCGTATCAGAGCCACACTGCACCGCAGTGTAAATTATCTAATCATTAATGGCAGGGAAAGCCCCTTATACTTGAGGGCGGACACGTATTAAGTGTTTCTTGGAGGTTATAATACATTGAAAAATTATCATATTACTTTTTTCATACGCCATGTGACCTGTAAATGCGAAAAAAACGTTTCCATTGCAGTTTTGCGAATTATTCCTTTTTCGCATTACCTGAAAAACCACCTCATGCGAACGTAAAAACTTTTTTGCCATAATTGACGCGAAATTGACGCGTTTCCATTAGGCGTATTTTCAATTCGCAATTTCAATTTGCGCAATTTGAAGGGTAATGGAAACGCGTCTACTGTCAGCACTACTACTGGCTCAGCTCGCTAGTTTTATAACATGAACTGAAATAAGCAAAAAAAATGTGATGTTTTATCAAAAATAATAAATAAATAAATATCAGTATTTGCATTCCAAAAATCATCCAACACAAATCTAGGAACATATTGAGGTGAGATAACCAGTTTACTGTTAACTAGTGAAACACTCCATCAATATGATGAGCTGCATCTCAAAATACATATTAGATGGAAACATTGTGCTTTATGATGGATGGAGTTTGTAGCTTAATTCACTACATGTGACCCTGCAGCACAAAAGCAGTCATAAGTAGCACAGGTATATTTGTAGCAATAGCCAACAATACATTGTATGGGTCAAAATTATCCATTTTTCTTTTATGCCAAAAATCATTAGGATATTAAGTAAAGATCATGTTCCATGAAGATATTTCGTAAATTTCCTACCGTAAATATATCAAAACCTAATTTTTGATTAGTAATATGCATTGCTAAGAACTTCATTTGGACAACTTTAAAGGTGATTTTCTCAATATTTTGATTTTTTTGCACCCTCAGATTCCAGATTTTCAAATAGTTGTATCTCAGCCAAATATTGTCCTATCCTAACAAACCATACATCAATGGAAAGCTTTATTATTCAGCTTTCAGATGATGTATAAATCTCAATTTCATTTGTGTGTGTGTGTGTGTGTGTGTGTGTGTCAGGGCGGTGGATTCCCGCAGGGGAAAGCCGATCAGCAGTCGGTCGAGGACGACGGCACGTCACACTGGTCCTCCTCCAGTAAACTGACCCGATCTCCAGTCAAAATCAACCGGAAACCCAAGAACATGCAGTGCAAGGTGGCGCTTCTGGACGGCTCCGACTACACCTGCGTGGTGGAGGTGAGACCGCAGACACATCCGTCCATCATGAAGCTCCAGCTGCTTCATATTACAGCGACCGCACCAAACACGTGTTCTCCTGAACCTGAGCGAGTCTCTATCACTGCTGCATCACATGGAGGGTTTTTGATGGAGTTTTTGACTTTTTGTCTGAAAATAAATTCTTTTTGTAGTGCTTCTTTAAGGCAAGACACTACAGCCAAAACCAGCGTGTTTTATTGCACTGGTCAGTTTTGTTTTTCATGCACTGGTATAAAGGTAATTCTGACCTCTTAACTCAATTTTATTTTATTTTTTTATTTAACCTTTATTTAACCAGAAAAGACTCTCTGAGATTAAAAATCTCTTTCACAGGAGTGTCCTGGCCAAAATGGGCAGCAATACAATCAGTTTCATCACAAATTTACACAACACAAACAAACTAAAAACACTTAAAACAATTACATATCATTGAGTTATCTTCCATTTGCTGAATAACTGTTTTAAAATGATCTAAAGACAGCAAATTTTGTAATTTCAATGTGTGATTAAATTCTGACTCTTTTCTTGCAGTTTTGTGAAAAAAGTCAGAAATGTGAGATGAAACATGCAATTACCTTTTTATGACCTCAGAATTGCACGAAAAAAGTCTGAAGAAAAGAGTTTACATCTTGCAGTTCTGTTTTTGGTATTTGCCATTAAAAAAATTAATTAAAAAGGTAATTGTGACTTTTTATCTCACAATTCTGACATTTTTTTCTCCTTATTGCAAGTTTGTATCTTGCAATTCTGATTTTATACCTAGAATTGCAAGAAGAAAAAAAAAATCAGAATTGTGAAATAAATTACATTTTTTATTTTTTATTCCATAGTGGAAACAAACTTTCATATATTTCAGACTAGTGGAAAGAAAACATCCAAAACACACATTGAAGTGTTTATTTTATTGCTCTTTATCAATTTTCATCTGTAGATTTTTTTTGAGAGTTTTTTTTCTCTTACAAACAGCAAACTTTAGTTTTATTCCTCTCTATATTCTGATTTATGAACATTTCATTTCTAAAAACATGGTGAAAATGTGTTTGTTTTTTGTCTGTTGACAATATTTTCTGATTTATGGAGTGATAAAAAGAGAAATCCAAAAAATCCCCTCCGGAAAAACCTTTAACTCTAATATGACGACAAAATCAGACAAGAAACTTTATCCAATCTTCAGATTTCTGTTCTGGGAAAGTATGCAAATTAGTGCATATTTAATTAGAGAATGCACCATTTTCATATTTAAACATACAATTTCAGAAACTTATAAAATCTTTGAGCCGAAACATTTGTGTCTTTTTCCATCAGTGATGAATGTAAAATAAAACGTAAAAAGAAGACTGTTCTCATGAGTGCGGATCATGATCTCCTATACTAAGAAACTTATAAAATGAACCAATTTTTAATTCTGTGTATAATTTAGTACTGTGTGGGGGAAGTATGCTGATATCTATTAGTTGACACTGCTGTGAATGAGATGTGATTCTGTGCTCATCACATTCACAAACATCTCAGTGAAGCTCGACAGCATCATTACAGACTGAATCCAGACGACTGCGAACAGATTTAGAAAAAGAAAAAGACATTTTCATGCACGAGCCTTTATGAAACCTGTCTCTCTGTCTTTCTTTCTCAGGGTTTGTGGGATTCGTGTTTCTGTTGTGTGTTAATGGGTGTTTTTCCTGCAGTCAGAGTGCATCATGGGAATGGTCTCGAGAGTGTCTCTCGATGAGCTCATTAGAGAGATCAGAGCACACAGATGCAGTTTAATATTAGTTTTTGCCAGAAAACAGCAGCAGCTCCAGTTACATCCATATTTAAAGAGAACAGGCGGCTCATCAGTTATTGATTTTTTTCTTCAATCTTTGAAGGTTTCAGAACAAATAAACCTGAATGTTCATCTCATCTCAGATTGCTATTTAGACAGTATTTTATTTCTTGGCAAACGTTGCATCATGCTTTTCAGAGTTTCTTCCTTAGTATTTTTGTCTTGTTTTCTAGTATAAATATCTACAAATTCTTGAATCAGGATGTATTTACTTGACAAGTAAAATGACTTAAGATATTATGTCTTGTTTTCTAAAATACAAATGTTGTTAGTTTTTGTTTAAAACAAGTAAAAGTATCTGCCAATGGGGTAAAAAATATAATTTTGTTTAGCCTTTGAATTAAGATTATTTTTCTTACCCCAATGGCAGATATTTTTACTTGTTTTAAACAAAAACTAACAAAATTTGGATAATATTTTCAGAAAGCAAGACATAATATCTTAAGTCAATTTACTTGTCAAGTAAAATCTTAATTCAAGAAATTGTAAATATTTATACTAGAAAACAAGACATAAGTACTAAGGAAGAGAATCATTTTTTGCAGTGCTGACTTGTTCTCTTTCTGCAGAAGCGTGATAAAGGTCAGGTTCTGTTCGACAAAGTCTGCGAACATCTCAATCTTCTGGAGAGAGATTACTTTGGTGTCACATTCCGTGATGTGGAGAATCAGAAGGTACAGTTGCGTTCATTTTGATCCAGTGAAGCTTTGAACACTGATTCAGTGAGTCGTGGCTCATCTGAACGCTTCGTTTCAGAACTGGCTGGATCCTGCCAAAGACATGAAGAAGCAGATCAGAGGTGAAACGCTCTGGAAATAAACATCTGTCCGATCCGCGTGTTCTCCGTTAGAGCGACTGACTGTGTTTGTAATTGTTTTCTGTTTCAGGTGTCACCTGGAATTTCTCATTCAATGTGAAGTTTTACCCTCCTGAACCAGCGCTGCTTTCTGAAGACATCACCAGGTCAGAGTCAATCCCACGCACGCAAAACTGAGAGAAACATCTCCATCCACGGGCACATTTTAATATAATACATTATAATGTTTTTATCATGCATTTTAAAGCAGAAAAATGTGTAAAAAATATATCAGGAAAATATATAGCTAATATAATATAATATAAATGCTAATATAAATATTTTGTAAATATATAGTTTAGTTTAAACTTTATTGTCCACCACTGTGGAAATTTGTCTTTGGCTTCTCATACGACAAAATTACACACATAATACAAAAAGAAAACGCATAACACAAAAAAATTATAAAAATTCCACAAAGAGTTGCCTACCTTTCATTTAATATTTTATTTACCTTTTGAATATATTTTAGTCCTTTTCAGTTTTTATTTTTTTAAATCAAATTTGTTTATTTAATCAAATATTAAAAAAAAAAAAAAAAAAAAAAAAAACTTTTAAATAATTGTTTTTTTCTGTTGTTCTGTTTTTCTTGTTCAGTGAATTGAAGCTCTGTTTTTATTAATATTTCTAATCGAATTTTATTTTCCAGTTTTGGTAATATTGTTTTGTGTTTTTGTCATTTTTAGTAGTGTTTTTTTTTTTAAATAATTGTCTGTATAGCTATATGTCAGGGTTGCGTGAAGAGATGAGAGCGAGGATTCAATTGCAGGAGGGAAAAGGCTTTATTAACACAAAATAAACAAACAAACAAACAAACAAACAAACAAACAAACAAACAAACAAACAAACAAAAACTACCCCATAGGGGAAACCAGACTGGCTCTTGACTGGCAAGGCTAGACACGAGGATCACCGACCACATTCGACAACGAACTCGCATGGGACTGCAAACACAAGGAGATTATAAAGGGAGCAAATGAGGAGGGTAACGAGGAAAAACAGGTGGGGTAAATTAACCAATAATCAGGTAAAAAGATGGGTGGGGTCAAGACAATTGACATGCGAGCACATGGCACATAGAACAAAACAAGACAAGCCATGTGCTCACACAAAACAAAAACACAAGCACATGGCCAGCAAAACAAAATCACTAGCCATGTGCAGAACAGGACACGAACACGCAGCTAATGAGGAGAATCATAAGCCGCGTGTTCACACAAAACATGACAAACATGAAAGCACACAGCCAGTGAAAAAACAAGCTGCGTGCAATACAGAACAAGACAAAACAAGAGAAAGCACGCAGCCGAAAAACAAGCTGCGTGCAACAAAACAAGACAACGAAAAAGCACGCGGCCGAACCTGAACCGCGTGCCGTACAAAACACAACTCACACGGACAGAGGAGCGCACGGCCCAAGCAAACTTGAGACCGCACGCTCCCACAGCAAGACTAACCTGGAGCATGAGTGTCTGAACCCCGACACGAAAACCTGAACCGAGCCTGAACAAGACAGGAGTGCCGGGATCCGAACACCACGCTCCAACATGAAACAGAGCACGCAGACGAGAGAGCGTGCAGCTCAAGCACACTCAAAGCTGTGCGCTCACCAGAAAACAAGACAAGAGGGGAGTGTCAGAGCTCTGTCACAAAACCACGAATAAACTAGACCGAAGTGACAGAACCCTGACAGCTATATAGTTTTTATTTAAATTTTAGTGATTTTAGCACATCAGTTTAAACTAAATGAAAATGCCTTGGCTGCTAGCTGAAATAAAAAGTGCTTTATATATTTAATTTCAAGTAACAACTTTTTTTTAATGGTTTTAATTTTAATTTCAATTTTAGTTAACTACTGTATAATAACCCTGCTGGTATATTTTGTATTATATTTTCATTTTTTTTTTTTTTTAGTTTAAACAAAATGCTTTGGAAAATATATTCCTTAAAATATATATCCTGTTGTTTCTATATTTACAATATCTTTGATAAGTTTATCCAGATACATATATATGTATATAACATATAATTTTTTATTGTTTTTTGCCATATAAATAAGAAATAGTGTAAAAAAAAAAAAAAAAGGTGAAATATATCAGTGATGGAAAATAAAGAAAATGTTAAATAATGCAAAGAAAGCACTAATGAATCTGTGTGTGTGTGTCTCAGATATTACCTGTGTTTACAGCTGAGGGATGATATCGTATCGGGTCGTCTGCCGTGTTCGTTCGCCACTCACACAGTTCTGGGTTCATATACGGTTCAGTCGGAGCTGGGCGATCATGACCCGGACGAGTACGGCTCTGACTACATCAGCGAGTTTCGTTTCGCACCTCATCAGACCAAAGAGATGGAGGAGAAAATCATGGACCTGCACAAGAACTACAAGTGAATCTCGTTCTGTTTCTTCTGCGTTCTTGTGATCTCACACTGATTCAGTGGTTAGGTTTAGGAAGTTTAATGCGAATGATTTCAGACTTTCCGATGCGGTGTGTTTTTGTGTTTCTCAGAGGAATGACGCCGGCTGAAGCTGAGATGCATTTTCTGGAGAACGTAAAGAAACTGTCTATGTATGGAGTCGACCTTCATCATGCAAAGGTACACTAACACAAAACACACACACACACACACACACACACACACACACACACACACACACACACTGCATGAGCGTTTCATTATGTGTCGAAATGGAGCTCAGCTCATGGCATGATGATCATGATGGAGTCTAATCACAGAACACACGTGTGTTTGGACACAAATACAGCCATGTGCACATAGTAAGGCTTAAAAGAACAATTCACCCACAAATGAAAATTAGCTGTAAATGTGCTCACCTTCAGGTCTTTCAAGATCAGGGTGAGTTTGTTTCTTCATCAGATTTGTAGAAATGTGTCACTGCATCAGTGTCTCAGCAAAGGATGCTCTGCAGTGAATGGGTGCCGTCAGAATGAGAGTGCAAACAGCTGATAAAAACATCATAATAATCCACACCACTCCAGTCCATCAGTTAACATCTGGAGAAGACAAAAGCTGAAACAAATCCAGCATTAAGATGTTTTTAAATAAAATACATAGAGTCCATAATCCATAATAACGCTTCCTCCAGTGAAAAAGTGTTCTGGTCTGAATCAGAAGAGAAATCTGCACAGATCAAGCAGTGTTTACAAGCAAAAACAGCTATTTTTCACTAGAGGAAGAGTTATTATGGATTATGGACTCGTATTTGAGTTAAAAACGTCTTAATGCTGGATTTGTTTCAGCTTTTGTCTTCTCCAGATGTTAACTGATGGACTGGAGTGCTGTGGATTACTTGTGGATTATTGTGATGTTTTTATCAGCTGTTTGGACTCTCATTCTGATGGCACCCATTCACTGCAGAGCATCCATTGCTGAGACACTGATGCAGTGACACATTTCTACAAATCTGATGAAGAAACAAACTCATCCTGATCTTGAAAGACCTGAGGGTGAGCACATTTACAGCAAGTTTTCATTTTTGGCTGAACTGTTCCTTTAATAAATCTGACATAAGTCTTTTCTATTCTTTAAGTTACTGAGTAATAATGTTTTGCATGTAAATGTGTATCTGTATTCTCACACACAGACATAAAGCCTTTCAAACACACTCACTGACAAATGACACATTAATAATCAGTGTTTGTTGTTCAGTGTTAATCGTTGTCATTGTTTCTGGTGTCAGTCGATGTGTCAGATGTTCAGCTCACTGTCAGTATGAATCTGATTCTGCTTCGGGCCGGTCGCACTGGCTCACAATCAACCGTCACAAACCAGACAGAGACAAACACACACCTGACAGAGAGTTTGGGTGGGTTTTTATAGCAAATATGTGACCAAATAGTCAATATAGTTGGCGATGAAGTCTATGAATTTAATAATTCAAGAATCATTTCTGAATATTGGCAGAACGTGTCGCGTCAGTCCCTCTCCTGGTTGTCTTTTTTGAAATCTTCAGTAGTTTATAAACAACATATTTTGGTAACGCTTTACATTAATGTAGCCATTACCATTAGGTAATGCATTAACTAATATTAACTAACAATATGCAGTTGATCTGTTACAGTATCTTTGTTAACATTAGTTAATAAAAACGCAGCTGTTCATTGTTAGTTCATGTTAGCCGAGGTTAAGTAAATAATAATGTATAATATTTGATTTTAATAATGTATCAATAAATATTGGAATTAACTTGAACTAAGATTAATGAATGCTTTAGAAGGTTAAACTTAAATTTGCACTGCAAAAAAAAAAAAGATTTTCTTAGTATTTTTGTCTTGTTTTCTAGTATAAATGTCTAAACATTCTTGAATCAAGATGCATTTACTTGACAAGTAAAATGACTTAAGATATTAAGTCAAAGTTTAAATTATCAAAATTTTGTGAGCTTTTGCTTAAAACAAGCAAAAATATCTGCCAATGGGGTAAGAAAACTAATCTTAATTCAAAGGCTAAACAAGATTATTTTTCTTGCCCTATTGGCAAATATTTTTGCTGGGTTTAAGCAACAACTAACATAATTTTGATCAGTTTTTTCAGAAAATAAGACATATCTTAAGTCATTTTACTTGTAAAGCAAATTCATCTTGATTCAAGAATTCTTAGTATTTTGTCTTTTTTTCTAGTACAAAATATCTAAGTAAGAAATCTTTTTTTTTTTTTTGCAGTGTGCATTTTATGTTGATTTTATGAATTTCCAAAATCAGATTATGCATCAATTTATCATGGATGATTGGTGATTGATCATTTTATAGACTGTTATTCTATTCTATTCTATTCTTTTGTTAATAAAGAATCCCTTAATTTCCTCTTGAGGCCGTTTGAATCCATCGTGTTGTTATAATATGCCTGGTTTAAAAGGATTCGGTGAATGTGGCTGCAGTCCTGAAGCTCTTCTGCCGATATTCACACACAGATGATGTTTCATATCATCTATCATCTCATGTAGTCATTAAACAGAATGAAAGCAGACACACAGTTGAAGCATGAACGTGTGCGTGACGTTCGGTTAGATCAGCCGCTCTTCTCTTCTTCCCTTCTTACTGATGATCTAGTTGATAGGACGATTCTTTCACTGCTTTTCTCCAGCTAAAGGAGAGGTAAGATGCATTCGTGTATATGTATGTGTGTGTGTGTGTGTTCTCTATGTGTCTTTGTGCATGACCATGAACTGAAGTCATTGTCTAAGCAAAGACTATTTGTTGAGAGAACCTCCTTCTGTTTCATGCTCATACATCTCAGTAGAAGCTCACAGTAGAATCGAACCCGTTCACCATAAGCGCCTGTGGATCCAACCCTGCCTATAGAAGAGAAAAATCACACTTTTAATGGATAGCTCACCCAAAATGGATCATTCTGTCATCATTTGTGCACCCTCATGTTGTTTATTTTTTCAGTGGAACACAAGAGAAGGTATTTTGAAGAACGTTGGGAACCAAACAACTTTGGACTCCATTGACTTTCACTGTATGGACAAAAAAGAATATATTCTGAGAACTGTTCATAGAGTGAAAGCCAAGTTGTTTGGTTTCCAGTGTTCTTCAAGAATATCTGCTTTTGTGTTCCACAGAAGAAAAGAAAGCCAAACAGGTTTGGAACATCAGGATGAATAAATGATGAAAAACTGGTAGTTTTTGGCTGTACTATTGCTTTACAATCTCAGCTAT
Source organism: Spinibarbus caldwelli (assembly GCA_039654775.1). Classification (NCBI taxonomy): domain Eukaryota; kingdom Metazoa; phylum Chordata; class Actinopteri; order Cypriniformes; family Cyprinidae; genus Spinibarbus; species Spinibarbus caldwelli. The sequence goes on along the minus strand of CM077262.1, from coordinate 585,409 downwards.
TTCTCAGAGACACCAACAAGATAAAATTCTCTTCTCCTGAGAAAAAGACCCCAGTAATCTCACACGCGTCTCCTCTAGGGTTTCAGAAAAGATCTCAATGCTGTCTCAAACTGTGCTCAGATTTGGCAAGATAGCAATCAAATGTCAGAGATCTCATTATTAACTCAGTATTTCTCATCAAATTATCTGAGCTGCTCCACATACATTTTATAGTAGAACATCTACTGAACCTTTGAGAATTTGTCTCATTTTAGGAGAAACATCTGAGACTTAAATAAGAGCAAACCCTGAGCTGTACAGGTTTTCTCTGAGCAAGTTTTGAAAGCTTCATCATTGTTCGTGACCCAGTTTCCTATAGCAGACCTGCTCAAAATACCCACTAGAGATGTGAATTGTGCAATTTTCCCCACAATCCTCCTTGATTCTTGTGTGATGTGATGTATTCAAATGCATTTTCATAGAAAACGAGCTCCATAGATGGTTCTAGAAGTGCTCGACATCTGTTCTCACATCTGTTCAGCTGATGCTCTTCAGAAGTATTTCAGATCTGGCATCGGTTCATTGGGTTTCAATAGCATTACACATACGAGATTGTGAATGCAGTGATGAATAGAGATAATGACTCAAAATACCTGCTTCACTTCCGCCTCTCAGAGGTTCAAATGAGAAGATGGATCCACTTTCAGTTTACTGCACAAACACATGACAACATCACGGTATCTCTCTCTGTTCCTCTCAGGCCAAAAGTGTTTGGCTTCCACTCATTCATTTAGAAACCACACGTTTGTTTGTGCATGACTGTGTGTTGATGATTGGCACCTCTCTAATCCAATGGTTGGTCAGGATTCAGAGGGGGTGGAGATCATGTTGGGTGTGTGTTCCTCCGGGCTCCTCATCTACCGCGACAGACTTCGCATCAACCGCTTCGCCTGGCCCAAAGTCCTCAAGATCTCCTACAAACGCAATAACTTCTACATCAAGATCCGTCCAGGCGAGGTGAGAACACCATCACGTCTTCTCCAGGTGATCTTCACAGTTTTGGTGAAACTTGCTGACAAGAGAATGTTTGTTTGTCTCTAGTTTGAGCAGTTTGAAAGCACGATAGGCTTTAAACTACCCAACCACAGAGCGGCCAAGAGACTGTGGAAGGTTTGTGTGGAGCATCACACTTTCTTCAGGTCTGTAGAGGCTCCTGTGCTTCTGTATGTTCGCTGTGTTCTGTGCTCAGTGGTAATCATGGTTTGCATCTCGATAGGTTGGTTTCTCCAGAGACTCCGCCTAAGAAGTTCCTCACACTGGGTTCTAAGTTCCGCTACAGCGGCAGAACTCAGGCTCAGACCAGACGGGCCAGTTCCCAGATCGTCCGCCCAGCACCGTACTTCGAGCGTTCAACCAGCAAGCGCTACACGATGTCACGGAGCCTGGATGGAGGTTTGTTTGCTTTTGTTTCTCTTTCCAAGTGCATTATGGGATGAGCTTATTTAGTTACGGGATGATCTTGGCAAGGATTATCTATCTATCTATCTATCTATCTATCTATCTATCTATCTATCTATCTATCTGTCTATCTACCTGTCTGTCTGTCTGTCTGTCTTCTATCTGTCTGTCTGTCTGTCTGTCTGTCTGTCTGTCTGTCTGTCTGTCTGTCTGTCTATCTGTCTGTCTGTCTGTCTTCTGTCTATCTGTCTGTCTGTCTGTCTGTCTGTCTGTCTGCTGTCTGTCTGCTGTCTGTCTGTCTATCTGTCTGTCTGTCTGTCTGTTCTGTCTGCTGTCTGTCTGTCTGTCTGCTGTCTTCTGTCTGTCTGTCTGTCTGTCTGTCTGTCTGTCTATCTGTCTGTCTGTCTGTCTGCTGTCTGTCTGCTGTCTGTCTGTCTATCTGTCTGTCTGTCTGTCTGTTCTGTCTGCTGTCTGTCTGTCTGTCTGTCTGCTGTCTTCTGTCTGTCTGTCTGTCTATCTGTCTGTCTGTCTGTCTGTCTGTCTGTCTGTCTTCTGTCTGTCTGTCTGCTATCTGTCTGTCTGTCTGTCGTTTGTCTGCTGTCTGTCTGTCTGTCTGTCTGAGTGTCTGTCTGCTGTCTGTCTGTTTTCTGTCTATCTGTCTGTCTGTCTGTCTGTCTTCTGTCTGTCTGTTTTCTGTCTGTCTGTCTGTCTTCTGTCTGCTGTCTGTCTGCCTGTCTGTCTGCTATCTGTCTGTCTGTCTGCTGTGTGTGTGTGTGTGTGTGTGTGTGTGTGTGTGTCTGTCTGTCTGTCTGTTTGTCATTTGTCTGCTGTCTGTCTGTCTGAGTGTCTGTATGTTTGTCTGAATGTTTTCTGTGTTTGTCTGTCTGTCTCTTCTGTCTGCTGTTTGTCTGTCTGTCTGTCTGTCTGTCTGTCTGTCTGAATGTCTGTATGTTTGTCTGTCATCTGTATGTTTTTCTTTCTGTCATCTGTTTGTCTCTCAGTATGTCAATATATCTGTCTGTCAATATTTAATATAAGCTGTTTTTTCTTTGAAACTTTAGCAAAACTAATGATATATAGTTGTCGTGATATCAAATGGCTCATGTTTGTCTGTTGTTTGTCTGACCTCATCATCTCATTGAGTCTCACTGGAGTTTGAGTGTCTGTCATCTGCTTTGCTGGACTTCCTGTTTGCTCTCCTCATCCTCAGCATCAGCATCAGTCATTAGCAGACGTCTGTTTTCTCTGAACAGCCCAGTTTTATTTTCTTTTCCCTTATGAAAGAGTTTTCAGACAGAAGCGAGGCTCACGGCAGGACAGGGATTTTCGGCTCATTAACCTGTAATCTCGGCTCCTGAGGCCTGGAACGCATTTGTTTCATTTCCTGCTTCTGGTTTAATTGGAGAATTTCTGTTGTGTTGCAGCATAAAGCCGGCGGCCTCAGAGCGCATTACTGCACTGCGCTGTGCGTGAATACTAACACACATGATTCACAGAATGAATGGATGTGTTCAGTGTAAAGAGTGTGTTAAATTAATCAAACATCATCATGATGGGTTTCTATACTTCAGGTAGAAAGATAACACCTCTAGGTTACGTATGTAACCCTAGTTCCTCAAGGGAACGAGACGCTGCGTCGAAACGCTCTGGGAACGCCTCCAGAGTGACCGCGCTCTGAACACGTGTGAAATCTGACCAATGAATGGGCGAGACGTCACGGGCGGGTGACGTCAGAGACCAGGAAGCTTAAAAGCACGTGCGGTGGAACCGGCGTCACCTTCCAGGAACGAAGCAAGCGCTGGCAGGGATGCCGGAAGTATGGCTTCGAGACGGAGCATCTCGCTCCCTCGAGGAACTAGGGTTACATACATAACCTAGAGGCGTTCCTCTTCAGGAACTTGAGCTGCGTCGAAACGCTCTGGGAACGAGGTGCCCACGCCGCCAGACTTCCAAACCCCTGCCCTGTGTGTATCCCTCAGGAGCACAATGAGGGCGAGAGAACGGAAGAGCCTGGAGTGGCCTGCATATCGAGGCCATAAAACCTGACGAAGGTCAGGGGCATGGACCATCCCGCAGCGTTGCAGATGTCCTGCATTGGAACACCTGAAAAAAAGGCCTTGGAGGCCGCCACACTCCGGGTCGAGTGAGCCTTGACCCCCAGAGGTGAGGGGAGACCAGAGGACTTGTACGCAATGCAAATGGCATCCACGATCCACTGACTGAGGGTCTGCTTAGAAGCAGGCAGACCCCTCTTAGGGGGACCATAGCATACCAGCAGTTGGTCCGCCCTTCTCCACAGGGCAGCTCTGTGGACGTATGTGTCCAGTGCTCGCACCGGACAATTAAACTTCTGCTGGTCGGGCTCCCTGAAGGGAGGAGGACAAAAGGCCTGGAGTACAACAGGCCGTGGTGTAGAGCAGGGGACCTTAGGGACATACCCCGCTCGAGGGTAGAGGAAGGCTGTGGCCAGACCGGGCGCAAAGTCAAAATAGGAAGGGGCCACCAAGAGGGCGTGAAGATCCCCAACTCTCTTTAGAGAAGATATTGCCAGAAGAAAGGTAGTCTTCAAAGTGAGATGGCGATCAGAGATCTCCTCAATAGGCTCGAATGGAGGCCTGCAGAGAGCCTCTAACACCACAGCCAAGTCCCACGGAGGGACACGGGATCGTACTGGAGGCCTCAGCCTCAGCGCACCGCGGAGGAAACGTGTAACTAGGGGGTGTCTGCCCACTGACTGGCCACCGAGAGGGGCGTGGTAGGTCGATAAAGCTGCTATGTAGACCTTCAAGGTGGAGTGGGTCAACCCTCCGGAGAATCGGGCCTGCAGGAACTCTAGCACTGTACCGATCGGGCAGTTAACTGGGTCGAGCCAGCGGTCTCCACACCATGAAGTGAAAAGCTTCCACTTCAGGGCGTACAGTTTCCTCGTAGAGGGAGCTCTGGATTGGAGTATGGTCTCAACAGCCTCGGTTGAGAGACCGGAAGCTATGAGCTGTGCCCCCTCAGCGGCCACACCCACAGCTTCCACAGCTCCGGGCAAGGGTGGACAATAGTGCCCCTCACCTATGAGAGGAGATCCCTCCTGACGGGAATCTCCCATGGAGAGCCGTCGAGGAGAGAAATCAGGTCCGAGAACCATACTAGGCCCGGCCAGAACGGTGCTACCAGAAGTAGACTGACCCCGTCCCGGCGCACTCTCGCCAGAACTCCCGAGAGCAGAGCGGTCGGGGGAAAGGCGTACAGACGAAGCCTCGGTCAAGCCTGTGCCATGCCATCCAGCCCCAGTGGAGCTGGATGAGTCAGAAAGAAACAGAGGGGACATTGCGATGTCTCCTGAGTCGCAAAGAGGTCCACCTGAGCCTGGCCAAACACTCTCCAGATCTGCCTCACCACCATGGGGTGAAGCATCCATTCCCCGGTCCTCGGCCCCTGTCTCGACAGGACGTCTGCTCCCACATTGAGATACCCAGGAATGTAGACGGCTCTCAGTGAGAGGAGTCTGTCCTGGGACCACACAAGGATCTGGTGCGCCAGCTTGTACAAGGGGCGCGAACGCAGACCTTCCTGGTGGTTGATGTAAGAGACCACCGCTGTGTTGTCGGTGCGCACCAACACATGACGATCTCTTAGGTCTGGGAGAAAGTGTTTCAGAGGTCGGCTTGGTACGCCTGTAACACCGTCATGGTGTGCAGACATGCACCAGGCTGACCTGCAGCCGCGTACCTCTTGCCCACCAGCGCTGAAGTTGTGTGCAGCAGCTTGGAGGGCAAGGTCGGAGCCTTTAGAGATGATGCCGCACCAGGGGACAGATAGCTCGCAAGCGTCTGTTCCACCCGGGGCATCGCTCTATACCCGCGCTCATTCAATCCCCCTACGTTACCGTAGTAAGAGGAGGCGGGGATGAAGAGGCGGGACGAAAAGGGTCTAGCCCACGATCTCAACACCTTGGTGTGGAAATCGGGGAAGAACGGTAGGCTCCGACGTGGAGGTGGTGGCTTAGTTCGCAGGAAGCATTCATCTAGCTTGCTTCTCTGTGGTTCAGCCTTTTTCTCGGCGGGCCAATCGATGTTCAACTTAGCCCCGGCACGAGTAACCACCTCCACTAGCTCCTCATATTGGGGCGATTGAGGGTGCGAATTCTCGTCGACGCTCACCACATCAACCTCCTCGGAGGAAGACAGGTGAAGCGTCGAGCCGCGCCGCGCCGCCGGGGGGAAGAAACCGCAGAGCGGGCTTCCGATCCCAGCGAGCGGCCGCTGGATCTGGCGGGTGAGGAAGAAGACCTCTATGGTATGGTTCACCTGTCTTTCCCAGGGAAAGCAAGAGCTGATAGAAATGTATAAACTGTAACTTGAATGCAATGTAAGTCGCTTTGGATAAAAGCGTCTGCTAAATGCATAAATGTAAATGTAAATGTAAGATAGGGACTCGTCCGTCTCAATTCCTCTGCCAGATCCACCTGCGAACCCCACGAGTGCAGCCGTCGCTCCGCCTCGGCGGAAGCGGGACCAGCACCGCGGGGAACGCTGGCGTAGGCTCCCTCGCAAAAGAGAGCCTTCCGGAAGCGAAGTGCACGCAGTGAAAGTCGTCACAGAGGAGCTCTCGAGAGAGAGCCGACTCTGTGTGACTCGCTCCCAAGCAGACCACACACAGACTGTGTGTATCCCCAGCAGTGATATAACGATTGTCATAATGTCTATAATGTGATCTGCTCTCGCTCAAGTGCTTAGTTTTGCCAGCACTTTTAGCCATCTTGGAGCTTATAAGTGATTGTGTACTTAGGACAAACAGCACTAAATAAAACAGAGTAGCGGTTGCTGAATGACAAAAAGCTGACGCCGGTTCCACCGCACGTGCTTTTAAGCTTCCTGGTCTCTGACGTCACCCGCCCGTGACGTCTCCCCATCCATTGGTCAGATTTCACACGTGTTCAGAGCGTGGTCACGCTGGAGGCGTTCCCAGAGCGTTTAGACGCAGCTCGAGTTCCTGAAGAGGAACTATCTAGTTTTTTGACAACTAGTAGTTAGAGAATACTCATTATCTGGATAATAATTGGTTCGAGTGTTTGGTACAGTGACCTTATAAAGTATTTGGACACTTCATTCACACACATAAATGTCTGAATGTCACTGCATCAGATATAAAATATAATTGTTTGTGGTTAATTAGTGGATGATGTTGGTAATTAATGGAATTCTCTCTATCTGTGGTTCCTCTGAAAATCCACTAAAAATCAGCAAATAAAGTTTTTATTTTTTGTATTTTCATTTTAAATTTAATTAAAGTTTTAGGAATTTTATTGTTTTTGTAATTTATATATATATATATATATATATATATATATATATTTTTTTTTTTTTTTTTTTTTTTAAATATGTCTATATAATTTTTATTTATTTATTTTTTTCAGTTTTAGTTTTAGTTATTTTGTACAGCAGCAAGCTATAATAAAATGATATTTTGCTTTGGCAACTAGCAGAAATAAAATATATTTTTTTAAATTTTTCATCTAACATTTAGTTTAAAACTTTTTTTATGGGTTTAGTTTTAGCTTACTAAAACTAACCCTGATTCCAACACATTGAGACTTCACACATAATAAAGAAACGTAACGTTAGTGAAGAGAAACAATCCCGTAGATACAGACACTGACGAAGGACATTCAAGCTTTTATAAATGTGACTGAGGTGAATAGACATTTTCAGAGGTTAATGTATGTTTCTGCATGTGATCTAGTCTGACATGTGCGTTAGTGTCTGTGATGCTGTTTGCTCAGATGTGTGTGTGTGTGTGTGTGTGAAACTCCTCAGCTCAGCGGACGCCAGTCAACACAGCGACAGTCAATGTAAATGGCACTAGACCAACAGGTAGAGACGTTTCTCTGTATCCCTGACGTTTGTAGATACAGAAGCCTCTCCCTCTGCTTGTTTGACCCTGATAGTTTGAGGTTGCGTGTGCATGCGACAGGCATGCACTGGTGCTCTAGCGTGCTTCTGCTTCAGACTCCTTTGATTTTGCACATGCTGTGGCTGCGTCAGTGTTGTTTTATAATCATTGAGATACTAATAGTGTTTATTAATATTTGAAATTAGTTTTTTTTGTAATTTTGTTGTGTTTTTGACATTTTTATTATTATTATTATTATTTTATATACGTTGATGTAGTTTTTATTAATTTTATTTCAGGTTTAGTTTTAGTTATTATCTGTTTAAATAAATAAAAATGAAAAATGTTGCTTTGGCAACTAGCTGAAATAATGTTTTTATTTTATTAAATTACTTTATTTTTTATTATGTTTTACTATGAGTACTTTAATATTTAATAAGATTGTTTCATATCTTTTATATTAATAATAATTAATGTATATTAATTATTATTTCATTAATAAATAAATTTTAGATGATTTTTAATTGTTTCTTTAATTTTATTGATTATATTTTATTAGTAATTTTATTTAGTGTTTTATTTCATTTTATTTCAGTTAGTAACTTTAATAACCCTGGTCTGTCACTGTCGGATGGCTGTGTTTGTGAATGTCTCTAACAGTCTGGTTAAAATGAGCCAAAGTGTTTCTTCTTTCTGGGTTTTATGAGTCTGAATCTATTCTCACTGAAACATAATTATGCTCTCATCATTGTTCTGTTTTATTGATTGATGCAAAGTTCAATTTTACAGACAAAAATGAGAAAAACTAGCATTGCATCACTTAACCAGCATCATGTTCAGACTCAGTTCTCCTGTAGAAATCACTCAATATTTTACCGCGGTACAATCATCAGTAATTACAGCTTCTTTAGAGCTTTTAGAGCAATCACAGTGAATCCATCACGATCATGCCCTAGACCAGTTACAATGATTCCTTTTGTAAACTTTGTGGGAAAAATTGACATTGCAAACTTCCAGAAGTTAAAAGCACCATATCCAAAAACATTCCATTTATATTCCCTGAGCTCTGCTTAGATTAGATTCGATCCAGCTTTATTGTCATTGTGCGGAGTATAAGTACAGAGACAGTGAAATGCAGCAATGCAAGGGTTTATTGCAGCAGAAACAGTCATTTAGTTTTTCCTTGATCGTTACCCAGCTTCTCTTTGATGATTATAAATAAACTTGTTCTCATAAACAACCTCTGTAATGACTGACTAACCTCTTCACACGTACAACCCGAATTCCAGAAATGTTGGGACGTTTTTTAAATTTGAATAAAATGAAAACTAAAAGAATTTCTAATCATATGAGCCAATATTTTATTCACAATAGAACATAGATAACATAACAAATGTTTAAACTGAGAAATTTGACAATTTTATGCACAAAATGAGCTCATTTCAAATTTGATGCCTGCTACAGGTCTCAAAATAGTTGGGACGGGGGTGTGTTTAGCATGGTGTAGCATCTCCTCTTCTTTTCAAAACAGTTTGAAGACGTCTGGGCATCGAGGTTATGAGTTTCTGGAGTTTTGGTGTTGGAATTTGGTCCCATTCTTGCCTGATATAGGTTTCCAGCTGCTGAAGAGTTTGTGGTCATCTTTGACGTATTTTTATTGATGCACCAAATGTTCTCTATGGGTGAAAGATCTGGACTGCAGGCAGGCCGATTCAGCACCCGGATTCTTCTACTACGAAGCCATGCTGTTGTAATAGGTGCAGTATGTGGTTTTGCGTTGTCCTGCTGAAATACACGTCATCTGGAGGGGAGCATATGTTGCTCTGAAACCTTTATATACCTTTCAGCATTCATAGTGCCTTCCAAAACATGCAAGCTGCCCATACCGTATGCACTTATGCACCCCCATACCATCAGAGATGCTGGCTTTTGAACTGAACGCTGATAACACGCTGGAAGGTCTCCCTCCTCTTTAGCCCGGAGGACACAGCGTCCGTGATTTCCAACAAGAATGTCAAATTTGGACTCGTCTGACCATAGAACACTTTTCCACTTTGAAACAGTCCATTTTAAATGAGCCTTGGCCCACAGGACACGACAGCACTTCTGGACCAACAGAGGTCTTCGGCCTTGTCCCTTACGCACAGAGATTTCTCCAGTTTGTCTGAATCTTTTGATGATGTTATGCATTGTAGATGATGAGATTTGCAAAGCCTTTGCAATGTGACGTTGAGGAACGTTGTTTTTAAAGTATTTCACAATCTTTTTACGCACTCACAGATTTACTTCTGAGAGACTCTGCCTCTCTAAGACATCCCTTTTATAGCTAATCATGTTACAGACCTGATGTCAATTAACTTAATTAGTTGCTAAATGTTCTCCCAGCTGAATCTTTTCAGAATTTCTTGCTTTTTCAGCCCTTTGTTGCCCCGTGACAACTTTTTTGAGACCTATAGCAGGCATCAAATTTGAAATGAGCTCATTTAGTGGAAAAAAAAGAGTAAAATTTCTCAGTTCAAACATTTGTTATGATCTCTATGTTCTATTGTGAGTAAAATATTGGCTCATGTGATTTGAAAGTCTTTTCGTTTTCATTTTATTCAAATTTAAGGTTGTAACTGAATGGACTGAATGTGTGTGTGTGTGTGTGTGTTTGTTGCCATTTTGAACTAATGAGCTCATGCTTATGACATCACAACCATGTAGATTCATGATTTCCTATTAGTTCAGTTGATTAAATGTGTTTTCTTAGTGCATAAAAATCTGCATTTATAAACGATATATAATACTGTAGTTGATGTACTGCACTCTTAAAATTAAAGGCATTGATGGATCCATGAGGAACATTTAACAGCCATAGAATCTTTCTATTGATCAAAAAGTTCTTAGTTTATTAAAAAGTTCTTTACATTAAGATAAAATGGTTCTTTTAAGATCTGTTTAAAGAAATATTTTTTGTTGAATCAAAAATCACTGCAAAAACATCCTTTAGGAAACATTATTTTTAACAATGTGTGTAAATAATATTATATTTTAAGTAAACAATCAAAGGCAATTGTAAAGATGCAGAATTAAATAATTCTGCACTCTTAATTCAGTGATATAATGCAGGCAGTGTTTGTTGTAGTGAATGCAGATGCAGCACTGACGTGTGTGTGTGTGTGTGTGTGTGTGTGTGTGTGTAGAGATGGGTACAGCCTTGTACGGCGCGGCCAAAGGCATTGCCATGAGTGACCTCATCACCACGGTAACGCCGGAGAAGAAAGTCGAGGAGACGCATGAGGAGGAGCGTGAGGAGGCTCGACCAGTGCTGGTGGAGACTGTGTCGGTGCTGGAGGAAGAGGACGAGACCACGAAAGCCACGGAACCATCGCTGCCGAGCCCACTGACACCGGTCCGACAGGACACACGGGTAAACAAACACTAACTAACGCTAACTAACCCACTGACACCGGCCCGACAGGACACACGGGTAAACAAACACTAATTAACGCTAACTAACCCACCGACACCGGCCCGACAGGACACACGGGTAAACAAACACTAACTAACGCTAACTAACCCACCGACACCGGCCCGACAGGACACACGGGTAAACAAACACTAACTAACGCTAACTAACCCACCGACACCGGCCCGTCAGGACACACGGGTAAACAAACACTAACTAACGCTAACTAACCCACCGACACCGGCCCGACAGGACACACGGGTAAACAAACACTAACTAACGCTAACTAACCCACCGACACCGGCCCGACAGGACACACGGGTAAACAAACACTAACTAACGCTAACTAACCCACCGACACCGGCCCGACAGGACACACGGGTAAACAAACACTAACTAACGCTAACTAACCCACCGACACCGGCCCGACAGGACACACGGGTAAACAAACACTAACTAACGCTAACTAACCCACCGACACCGGCCCGACAGGACACACGGGTAAACAAACACTAACTAACGCTAACTAACCTACCGACACCGGCCCGACAGGACACACGGGTAAACAAACACTAACTAACGCTAACTAACCCACCGACACCGGCCAGACAGGACACACGGGTAAACAAACACTAACTAACGTTAACTAACCCACTGACACCGGCCCGACAGGACACACGGGTAAACAAACACTAACTAGCGTTAACTAACCTACCGACACCGGCCCGACAGGACACACGGGTAAACAAACACTAACTAACGCTAAGTAACCCACCGACATCAGCCTGACAGGACACATGGATAAACAAACCCTAACTAACACTAACTAACCCACCGACACCATTAGTTTACACGTGTAAACTAACCCTTACTAACTCTAACTAACCTACCAACACTGGCCAGACAGGACACATGGGTAAACTAACCCTAACTAACAGTTCTGCTTCTCTGTCTGTTCATGCTTTCACTGGATCAGACTGATTTCACAGACACTGCTGTCGATGGAGATTTAACGGCCACCGAGGTTTGTGATCTGAGCTGGACTCTCTTCAGATTCTTCAGTAAAAAACAGAATAATGACAGAAGTGATCAGATCTGTGACGTCAGAAAATCAAGCGGAAAAACAAGAATGCAATGAACGAGTGCTGTAATTAGATTGCTCATTAAGATACGGCAGGGCTGTTAATGTTCTTATTAAACTTTAATCTGATAATGACCAATAATCATAATTGTTCTTCTAGATATGGAAACATTAAGTGTGTGATGGTAATGAGTTTAGCCTCCTGTTGATCCCAAATGTCTCATTCCTTCATATCAGTGTTTACTCTCATGTGTCATAATTTCACATGCTTTTTGTGTCTTTTGTGCAGTCGGATCAGGAGGACGAATCTGAAGCAAAGACGCAGGTAAGATTCAACAGTCTGTACTTAAAAATGAAAACACTTTTAGTTTTATGCACTTACACTCTGTAAATATGATTTTTCAAAGTTGTAAATAAAGATTATTAGAGTATGTTTTAAAAGAAAACACTATTTTAGCCTTTCTACTTCGGTACTTGCCATTTATTTGTAACTATTTGTGAAATTTACTAGTGATTTCTGACTGAAATTTTTTTAAAAATAAATCCATACCAATTTTTTTTAGTGTACATGATTTAAAAAAATGGTGTAAAAACAATTTTCACTCAGAAATAACTAGTAAATTTCACAAAGAATTACAAAGAATCAGCAAGTAACACACTGAATTAAATGTGAATTTTGTAAATGGTATTTTCATACTTTTATTAACCTTTTTATTGATCATTTTATAAAAAAAAAATATATATATATATATATATATATATATATATATATTAATAATAATATTTTATTAATAATAGTGATATTATAATTTATAAAAATTGATATAAATATATAAAATAAATACTGTATATAAAATATTTATAAAATATATATTTAAAAAATTACTTATAAAAAATGTATAAGTATAACCTTTTTTCATTGTAGTCAACCCAGATCATCCCAGTGATCTGAATCTGTCTATAGAGTGAATACGGTCACTGTGTGTGATATATATTCGCAATATAACTCAATCTCTCATTCCTCGTGTCTTATTTTTAATCTGTATAGTGTTGAATCATATATGTGTGTCTGAGCGTTTCCTGATGGACACTGAGAGAGTGTGAGATGTGTGTGTTGCTGCTGGTGTGTTTTACGCAGTAACACAAAGAACACAAAGACACACGAGACTGAATGAATGAATGATTGAATGAATGAATCTGTGTTTCCTTCAGCCCAGTTTCATCAGGCAAATTAAAGGAGAGAATGTGTTTGTGAGACACAGTAAGCTGATGTTAGAGGTTGGTAAGGAATGGATGTGTTTTAACTCGATGCTGCTGCTGTGTTCATTTATTCCAGCAGCACTGATGTGTGTTTGTGTGTGTTTGCAGTGACAGTGAAGCTGATTTACTCACTGAAAATGAATTTTATACCTTGTGTGATTACCTCCCTGTGTTTGCAGTGCGTGTGCAGTTGAACAGAGAGCGTGTGTGTTTTATGCATGTCAGTTAATTGTTTCCATACAATGCTTTGATTGCATTTAATTAGTTTCATGAGGGAAATTAAAGGAGAGAGTCTGTTTTTCAGAACTTTTTGCAGAAGTTTATAACGAATCATCTCTGTGTGAATTAATTGCATGAGATTCTCATATGTTACTGAAGACAGTGCAGTAATTTATTGATAAAGGAGTTTATTTTGAGTGCTCGCTGAGGATTCCACTAGTTCTAATCTGGTTAACCCTTTGCTGCTGTTTGGTCATTCTGGACCGGAAAATCTTACTTTGAACTTTTTTAGAATTTTTTTTTTTACTTCACTGGAATGGTACTAAATCATGGACATGATTTGAAAAGGTGAAATGGTCCTGATAAAATATCTAGACTTGTACTGTTCGTGGTCAAAAATGATCGCATTGGAAATAAATGGGAAGTGTAAAGGTCCTAGCACACTGAGTCCGAAATTTTCGTATGCGTTTTTAAATTTTTTTCGTATTCGTCATTATTTCCTATCAAAATGCTTGTTACGGATGCGAAAACGCAGAAAATCGAACCTGATCCGATTTTTTTTATGACGGACGAAAGTTTCAGAGGCAGTGTGTAAACTTGATTGACACAATGTGAGGTCGTATTTATTTTTTAACGTGCGAAAATTTCGGACTCAGTGTGCAATGATCTTAAGCGTTTGGTACTGCACCCAAACAAAATCTGACTGAAAGCTCTTTTTTTTTTGTGATACCAACCTCAAATTTGGAACACCACTTGTTTAGATTTATGCCTTTGATTTTCTCACAGTTTTAAACTAAAACATGTTTTGAAAAAAATACATCATATATAATTTTAAAATGGCATTTTAGTGCATTTTTCTTAATAATAAACTTTTGTAACTTTTTTTGAAATGTTGTACATTTTTTCACCTCAGCAATAATCTGCCAAATGTCTTCTTTAAAAAGAGATCAAACTTAAACTGTCTTCAATTTTGAATGCTTTGAAGCACAGACTTAAGTTGAAAATCTCATTTTCAGGTCTATGCTCCAAAAAAAAATGTTAAAAGGTAATAAATGGATATTTTTCTACTATTCCAGAAACTAAAATACTAGAAAAAGTCCACACACTGTCAAAAATCAAAAAGTCACAAGCGAGATGAAAGCAATGTAAAAAGACAAGGCAACAAGGCAAACGTTTTGGTCACATGTTGACCATTTACAATGCCAAGCTAACAAATGGTCAACAAATGGTAAACGTGACCAAAACGTTTGCCTTGTTGCGTTGTCTTTTTACATTGCTTTCATCTCGCTTGTGACTTTTTGATTTTTGACAGTGTGTGGACTTTTTCTAGTATTTTTGGGAAACCTTTTTGGTCTGTGCACCTTTGTGGATTGTTTTGATGGCACGGTGAGTCTCTGGCTGGTTTTCTCATAACTATTCCATAAATTTGACCCTGGAGCACAAAAGCAGTCATAAGTAGCACAGGTATATTTGTAGCAATAGCCAACAATACATTGTATGGGTCAAAATTATCCATTTTTCTTTTTTGCCAAAAATCATTAGGATATTAAGTAAAGATCATGTTCCATGACGATGTTTTGTAAATTTACTACCGTAAATATATCAAAACTTAATTTTTGATTAGTAATATGCATTGCTAAGAACTTCATTTGGACAACTTTAAAGGTGATTTTCTCAATATTTAGATTTTTTTGCACCCTCAGATTCCAGATTTTCAAATAGTTGTATCTCAGCCAAATATTGTCCTATCATAACAAACCATACATCAATGGAAAGATTATTTATTCAGCTTTATGACTGGTTTTGTGGTTCAGGGTCACATATATAATTTACCTACAATAAAATCCCATAAAAGTGCAAAAAATATGAAATAAAAAACATTATCGAACTGAAATATAGTCATTAATTTAATTTAAACAAAAGCCACGCGAGCAGCACCCAGAACCTGAAGCAGAGATGAATCTTTGTTGGGACTCTTAATTTCCAGTGATATCATCGACTTGATTGCACAGATACTATTAGAACTGAACTGAGCTAGATGATGAATTCACTGAATTCAATGATGAACTGCCTTTAACTGAAAACTGAGTGTTTACTGTTTTGCATTATTACACACTATTTTCCTATTTAATACTGTAAAGCTGCTTTGACACAATATGTCTTGTTAAAAGCACTATATAAATGTGATTTGACTTGTTGTGTTTGTTCAGGAGATCGAGCGAACGCCAGACGAGCTGGTAAAGCATCAGACCAACATCAGCGAGCTGAAGCGGACGTTCCTGGAGGGAGAACCGGACCGGACGGGTCTGACCGAGTGGGAGAAGCGTCTGTCCTCGTCTCCGCTGCGATCGCCGCGTCTGGACGAAGCACCCATGATCGAGCCGCTGGAGCCGGACGAGGTGAGATCCACGTCTTCACGAGCCCATGTGGGTGACCTTGTGTTGATCAGAATGGAAAACCAGACGCTGCTGTAATTATGGCTGTTTGTTAAAACATGCTGTTCTTTGAAATGGATCTGAATGCAGCCGTTTTGGATGAGAGCGACAAACCATTTGCTGTCGACAGAAAGCCTCTTATTGATTTTGTTTTTCCGCTCCAGAAACACTCACGGTTCTGGCGTTTAGCTGCTCTAAGCACTTCAGATCAGAGAAAATCATTATGTGCCACTTACATAAAACCAAAGATGGGAAAAATCCTGTCCTTAATCAGGATCTGTGCGCTGCGTTTCTGAAGAATTATCTCAACATCTTTCTGAATTGAAGACTTGTTTTCAGAGAAAGAAATTTAAAAGATACATTTTATGGCATTTATATTATATATATTATAAACCTCACATTTATTTATTTAAAATGTATTTTGTATTTATTTACTTATAGATTTATTTTTTGAGTATTATGTTTAACTTTTTCAGTTTATGATTCATGTATTTAGAAATTCTTTTATATATTATATTTTCCATATATTATTTTTATGTAATTGTGTTGATCTAATGACGTTTTGTCCAATTTAATTTTTTATTATAAATCTCTCAAAAAATATTTCTTCATTTATGGCATTTTTGTAGAACTTCTTTGATGATAATACTCCTTGCTATGACTTTTTATAATTAATTATTATTAAAGTAATCGTGTGTGTCTGTGTGCGTGTGTGTGTGTGTGCACGTTTTTGTGACAAATGAGGACTTAAATTTGTATAATGACATGGGTATGACATAGGTATTGTAACGGGACGGACGAGATGTGAGACGTACGGATCCATCTGCAGGCTTTTATTAGACAGGGATGTGGTCATAAAACAGGTGTGGATCAAACAGTGACAAACAGATACATATCAGGCAAGACAAAAGAATATCCAAAGAAGGTGTGAGTCAGTCGACGGTGAACGTAATCCTGAGGGCGAGACAAACGGGAAGTCCACAAGATGAGCTAGAGTCCAGGCGAGGTGCAAACACAGTCCGAAACAGCAAGGCAAAATGTAATTCCAAAACAGGCTATAAACTTCAAGGCAGGCAGAGATCAGACAAGACGAGATAACAGGCAAGGATCAAGACACGGATAAACAGACTAAGAACTAGGCTAGGCGAGACTAGACACTGGAAACTGGGAATGGCTCCGTAAAGTAGCTATCAGCTAACACTGTGATAAATGCTGAACAATACTCGGCAGTGAGAGAGAGGAAGTCCATGGCTTATGTAGGGTGTGTGATTGGTTACAGCTGTGGGTGAAATCAGTGCAGTGGATGATGGGAAATGTAGTCCAGGGTATAGTGTAACAGTCTGTGTAGTGTGAGAGTCCATGTGGAGAGCGGGTGACCTCTGGTGGTGAGTGAACGAGAGTTCATAGACCGGATTCGTGACAGGTATTACAAGGAGAAGGTGATTTATGAGGACATTACCCCATGTCCCCATATTTCAAAAAGCTTGTAAAATCATACAGAATGAGTTTTTTTGAGAAAGTAAAAATGCACAAAGTTTCCTGTAAGGGGTAGGTTTAGGTGTAGGGCAATAGAAAATACAGTTTGTACAGTATAAAAACCATTACACCTATGGAGAGTCCCCACAATTCACAAAAACAAATGTGTGTGTGTGTGAGTTTAGGAAAGAATAAAATACATTTTGTCAGATTTATATCAAATATATTATGTACCTCACATTTATTTATTTAAAATGTATTTTATATTTATTTATGTAACGTTGGTGCTTGCTAATGAAAGCACACGACAATGGAGTATAAAAATAAAGTCTTTTAATGAAAAGTCAAACAGAGAAAATCCATGAGCGAGGGGTAGCAAACACATAACTCAAACTAATAGCAGACAAAGGACTTGGTGAGAACACAGGCTTTAAGTACTGAACGTAATAACAGAGAAACAGAAACAGGTGTGGAGCTAATTAACTAATTAGGGCAACTAAGGAAAACTAGGTCAACGGAAGACATGGCACAACGCAACTAAAACAGATCAACATGTAACAATTTACTTATAGATTTATTTTTTGAGTATTATGTTTAACTTTTTCAGTTTATGATTCATTTATTTAGAAATTCTTTTATATATTATTTTATATTAGAAATTCTTTTTTATATTTTATATATAATTTTATATATATATTATTTTTATGTAATTGTGTTGATCTAATTATATTTGTCTAATTTCATTTTCAAAAAATATTTCTTCAATTATGGAATTTTTGTAGTACTTCTGTAATGATCAAAACTCCTTGCTATGACTTTTTTATAATCAATTATTATTAAAGAAATAGTGTGTGAGTGCGTGAGTGTGTGTGTGTGTATACAGGTGCATCTCAATAAATTAGAATGTCGTGGAAAAGTTCATTTATTTCAGTAATTCAACTCAAATTGTGAAACTCATGTATTAAATAAATTCAATGCACACAGACTGAAGTAGTTTAAGTCTTTGGTTCTTTTAATTGTGATGATTTTGACTCACATTTAACAAAAACCCACCAATTCACTATCTCAACAAATTAGAATACTTCATAAGACCAATAAAAAAATATATATATTTTTAGTGAATTGTTGGCCTTCTGGAAAGTATGTTAATTTACTGTATATGTACTCAATACTTGGTAGGGGCTCCTTTTGCTTTAATTACTGCCTCAATTCGACGTGGCATGGAGGTGATCAGTTTGTGGCACTGCTGAGGTGGTATGGAAGCCCAGGTTTCTTTGACAGTAGCCTTCAGCTCATCTGCATTTTTTGGTCTCTTGTTTCTCATTTTCCTCTTGACAATACCCCATAGATTCTCTCTGGGGTTCAGGTCTGGTGAGTTTGCTGGCCAGTCAAGCACACCAACACCATGGTCATTTAACCAACTTTTGGTGCTTTTGGCAGTGTGGGCAGGTGCCAAATCCTGCTGGAAAATGAAATCAGCATCTTTAAAAAGCTGGTCAGCAGAAGGAAGCATGAAGTGCTCCAAAATTTCTTGGTAAACGGGTGCAGTGACTTTGGTTTTCAAAAAACACAATGGACCAACACCAGCAGATGACATTGCACCCCAAATCATCACAGACTGTGGAAACTTAACACTGGACTTCAAGCAACTTGGGCTATGAGCTTCTCCACCCTTCCTCCAGACTCTAGGACCTTGGTTTCCAAATGAAATACAAAACTTGCTCTCATCTGAAAAGAGGACTTTGGACCACTGGGCAACAGTCCAGTTCTTCTTCTCCTTAGCCCAGGTAAGACGCCTCTGACGTTGTCTGTGGTTCAGGAGTGGCTTAACAAGAGGAATACGACAACTGTAGCCAAATTCCTTGACACGTCTGTGTGTGGTGGCTCTTGATGCCTTGACCCCAGCCTCAGTCCATTCCTTGTGAAGTTCACCCAAATTCTTGAATCGATTTTTCTTGACATTTACATTTATGCATTTAGCAGACGCTTTTATCCAAAGCGACTTACATTGCATTCAAGTTACAGTTTTACATTTTATCAGCTCTTGCTTTCCCTGGGACTTGAACCCATGATCTTGGCATTGCTAGTGCCATGCTCTACTATTTGAGCTACAGGAAAGTTGACAATCCTCATAAGGCTGCAGTTCTCTCGGTTGGTTGTGCATCTTTTTCTTCCACACTTTTTCTTTCCGCTCAACTTTCTGTTAACATGCTTGGATACAGCACTCTGTGAACAGCCAGCTTCTTTGGCAATGAATGTTTGTGGCTTACCCTCCTTGTGAAGGGTGTCAATGATTGTCTTCTGGACAACTGTCAGATCAGCAGTCTTCCCCATGATTGTGTAGCCTAGTGAACCAAACTGAGAGACCATTTTGAAGGCTCAGGAAACCTTTGCAGGTGTTTTGAGTTGATTAGCTGATTGGCATGTCACCATATTCTAATTTGTTGAATTGGTGGGTTTTTGTTAAATGTGAGCCAAAATCATCACAATTAAAAGAATCAAAGACTTAAACTACTTCAGTCTGTGTGCATTGAATTTATTTAATACGAGTTTCACAATTTGAGTTGAATTAAATGAACTTTTCCACAACATTCTAATTTATTGAGATGCACCTGTATATGTATGTAGGAAATTAAAGAATAAAATACATTTTGTGAGTTTTATATCAAATATATTATGAACCTCACATTTATTTATTTAATTTTTTAATTTCTTATAGCCATTTTTTATCAAAACTACTGGCCATGATTTTTTTAAAATGAATTATTATTAAAATAATTAGACGTGATGTGGTCTGGATCTTCAACAAAATCACAAAATCTTGTTTTTCCTTTGAATTAAGATTAATTCTTTTTACCCCATTGGCAGATTTTTTTGTGGTTTTAAGCAGAAACTAACAAAATTTTGCTAACTTTCTCAGAAAACAAAAGTAATATCTTAAGTAATTTTGCTTCTCAAGTAAAGATATTTATATAAACAAGACAAAAAATACTAAATAGATTTTCAGCTCCATTTTGACCTTTTTTTTAATGTCTGTTGCTTTAGGTCAAACAGGAAGCAGCGGTGGAGATGCAGGAAGTGGCCGCAGCAGCTCTGCAGGAAGAGAAGGTTGATGTGGTAGGCGATTAATTCCTCCAGTGATCTCTGATCTCCTCGTCAGATGCTCATAATCATGATGAGCACACTGCAAAAATGATTTTCTTCCTTAGTATTTTTGTCTTGTTTTCTAGTACAAATATCTAAAACTTCTTGAATCAAGATGCATTTACTTAAAATCTAAATTTTGTTAGTTTTTGCTTAAAACAAGCAAAAATATCTGCCAATGGGGTAAGAAAAGTAATCTTAATTCAAAGGCTAAACAATATTATTTTTCTTGCCCCATTGGCAGATATTTTTGCTCGTTTTAAGCAAAAACTAACAACATTTTGATCATTTTTTTTAGAAAACAAGACTTAAAATCTTAAGTCATTTTACCTGTCAAGTAAATGCATCTTGATTCAAGAATGTTTAGATATTTGTACTAGAAATAAGACAAAAATACTAAGTTTGCAGTGTGATGTGTGTCATTGAGCTCAACAGCATCCATCTGTTTGTCTGTCTTCATGGATCAGACGTGACTAACGGTGCTTTTCCTCCAGTCTGCTAACATGACCTTTGTGTGTTACATGTAGGAGTCTGATGGGTGGGTCATTATAAACAAGGTTCCTCCATTTGAACCAGATAAACCTCCTCCAGTCGAAGCAGAAACGGTTTCTCGTAAGATAACAGAGAAGGTTTCTACCGTAGTACAAGAACAGCGTCCTCCAGTTGAGCCAGAAAAACCCTCATCCGTCGTATCTGAAGAGCTTCCTCCAGAGAAAACTCCTTCTAAGATTCCAGAAAAGGTTTCTATCATAGTACAGGAGACATTTTCTCCAGAAAAACCTTCTTTGATTGTATCTGAAGAGGTTTCTCCAGAGAAAACTTCTCCGAAGGTACCAGAAAAGGTTTCTACAACAATACAAGAAAAGTTTCCTCCAGAAAAACAATTTTCCATCGTATCTGAAGAGGTTTCTCCAAGGAAAACTCCTTCTAAGATACCAGTAAAGGTTTCTATCATAGTACAGGAGCCATTTCCTCCAGAAAAACCTTCTTTGATTGTATCTGAAGAGGTTTCTCCAAGGAAAACTCAGAAGATTCCAGAAAAGGTTTCTACCATAGTACAAGAAACTTTTCCTCCAGAAAAAACATTTTCCGTCGTATCTGAAGAGGTTTCTCCGAAGAAAATTCCTCCGAAGGTACCAGAAAAGGTTTCTACGGTGGTCCATGGAAAGGTTGAACCCATAAAGGTTCCTTCTGTTGGTTCTTCAGAGGATGTTCCTCCTAAAGTACCACCAAAAGTCCCTCCGAAGGTTCCAGAGAAGAAACACATCACCAGCTACAGATTCATATCCGCCTCGAGCACGGCATCGTCCGGTGAACCTCCAGAAGATAAACTCACCGGATCTCAAGAGGGTTTGCAGATCAACAGATCTTATGAGTCCAGTAAGATGCGTCTCCGCTCTCCGCTCCGATCTCCGGCGGATCTCAGCAGAACGTCTCCGACGGCTCGAGTGGTAGGATTTCTCCACGTCTCGCTTCTCCTCCGCCTGGCTTTGAAATCTCAGACAAACTCTGAAGCCAGAGCTCCACACACGCTCCTGATTTGAGTTCAGCTGTTTTGGTCTGACACAAATCCCTCCGGCTGGAATTTGCTGTCGCTGTTTGTTGTTTTGAGGCTCTTCCCACCGACCCTGAGAGCAGGAGCCCGTTTTCGTCATTGTTTTGGAGAATGCCGCTGCTTTGCTTTAGTCACGACTGAGGAACGGCAATATCTTTGTTTTGCGCTCTGGCTGCTGCTGCTGGATATGAGGGTTTATTCATAAGAGAGTCTCTTTTATCTTCAGAGATCATGAGTCAAACGGCTGCAGAAGGTCTTCATTATAAACTAGATAAGCTTTCAAAACTTTTTTAAACATTCTGGTCTGGCTTTATCAAGCCAACTTCAAAATTTGTCAGAATATTCTGGTCTGGCTTTATCAAGCCAACTTCAAAATTTGTCAGAATATTCTGGTCTGGCTTTATCAAACCAACTTCAAAATTTGTCAGAATATTCTGGTCTGGCTTTATCAAGCCAACTTCAAAATTTGTCAGAATATTCTGGTCTGGCTTTATCAAGCCAACTTCAAAATTTGTCACAATATTCTCGTCTGGCTTTATGAAGTGAAGTGACATGACATACTCGGACCCATCCAAAGTGCACACACACAGCAGTGAACACACACACCGTGAACACACACACGGAGCAGTGGGCAGCTATTTATGCTGCAGTGCCCGGGGAGCAGTTGGGGGTTCGGTGCTCAAGGGTCTCACCTCATTCGTGGTATTGAGGGTGGAGAGAGCACTGTACATTCACTCCCCCCACCTACAATTACTGCCGGCCCGAGACTCGAACCCGCAACCTTTAGGTTACAAGTCCAACTCTCTAACCATTAGGCCACGACTTCCTCCACACCAAACTTTGAAGTTGGCTTGAGAAAGCCAGACCAGAATGTTTAAAAAAAGTTTTAAAAGCTTGAAGAAGTTTTAAGTTTTAAGTAGTTTTAAAGATTAAAGATTGAATGTTTTGAAGACGATCAGTCTATTAGAAAAACACGAACATTGCATCAGTGTAAGTCTATGGGATTTTATGATTTTTAACTTTTATGAAAACCGTAAGTCCGATCAGTTAGAAAAGATATAGCACACTAAGTCAAAACAGTCTGAGTTTGGTGGCTATAGAGTTAAAGCTCTAGGAGGAGATACAGTCAACAGATTTAGAATTAGTATATTAAATTTAAATCGCATTTCAGTAAGTTGGCTTTCTCAAGCCATCATGTCCGATTTTGTTCATCTCACTGCAAAAAAAAAACCAAAAAACAAGATTTTCTCACTTTTTTTTTGTCTTGTTTTCCAGTACAAATATCTGAACATTCTTAAATCAAGATACATTTACTTGAGAAGCATGATGACATTTGATATTAAGTTTTTGAAAAAAAAAAAATCAAAAAGTGACTTTTTTTTTCTTAAAACAAGAAAAAATATCTGCTAATGGGGTCAGAAAATAATCTTGTTTTGCCTTTGAATTAAGATTATTTTTTTCTGACTCCACTGTAAATGTATCTGGATGAAGAATAATTAAATATTTGCACTTGAAAGCAAGACAAAAATACTAAATAAGAAAATCATTTTTTGCAGTGCTTATCTTTTATCTTTTATTCTATTATAGTCACTATTATTTTAGTTGTCTGCTAGTAATTTCTCATCAGTTGTGCTGTTTACAAATGCAGCATTTAGTTTAGTTAGTCCTTTAGTTATTTATTATTCAAGCAGAGTCTGGTGTAAAATCATTCATCACATTGGTTTAAGTTTTGGTCTTTAGCACCACCAGCAGGTCAGATTGTGCTGCTGCAGTGTGTTTGGTGACGATGCCACCTGCTGGTCTTTTCCAGGACAAATATGCAAGAGGAGGGAAAAAATAGTTAAAAATTAAAATGTGGAATAAAAAACTATGAAAAATAGGCATATACACTACCAGTCAAATTTTTTTGAACAGTAAGTTTTTTTTTTTAAAGATGTTTTTTTTTTTTAAATTAACAAC
Source organism: Spinibarbus caldwelli (assembly GCA_039654775.1). Taxonomy (NCBI): domain Eukaryota; kingdom Metazoa; phylum Chordata; class Actinopteri; order Cypriniformes; family Cyprinidae; genus Spinibarbus; species Spinibarbus caldwelli. Next base: position 561,506 of record CM077262.1, on the reverse strand, counting down.
ATTCTGTAGGCATCATTCCATCAGCTTGGTGTTAGCGCCACCTACTGGACAAACGTTATAAATGACATTATTGTTCATCATATCCTTTGAGCTGCTTAAATCCGTCTCTGACCAAACCAATCCGCTCACTCTCACCGTTTGCATGTCACTGGTGTGTTTGGCTCAGAAAGGATTCACGCAGCTGTATTTCCAGCCTTTAGATGAGACGTCTCTGATTTTAAGTTGAAAAATGCATTTTTTAAAAATAGTTGCATTCATTTGATTTCTCTTGTAAACTATAAAGTGAGTTCTTTGCATGATGCATATACAGTGCAGCAGGTGTTCTCTTATGAATAAGCCCTAAATGAGACCCTTCACTCCCTGAATTACCCAGAATGCTCTTGTGTGTGTGTGTGTGTGTGTGTGTGTGTGTGTGTGTGTGTGTGTGTTTGTTTAACGCTGTGTGTCTCTCTGTGTTCAGCCTAAGCCCAGTTTCGATGAGATGTCTCCTGAGCTCACGGCGCTCTTGCAGTCCACTCGCAGCTGGGCTCCATCTGCGTCTGCATCTCCAGCTCCGATCGCGCAGACGATCGCATTACACAAGGTGCAGCTCTGAATAAACTCTAGAAATGCGTCTGTCCAGACTTGTGTCTGTCAAACATCTTGTCATTTCAGCTCATCTCTCATCTCTGCTCTGATTATGAGCAGAATTACAATGACAAATCATTTGTAAAGATCTATTCCTTCATTTGGTCTCAAGAGACTCGTTTTCAGAGACGGAATAAGGAAGGAAAAAGAACTTCTTATGTTCCTCTCAAGGTTTTATTCAAACACCTCAGAGATGTTTCTCTGTAAAGTGGATTTAGATCAATACTGATTGTGAAAAGCATTTCATAAATGAACTAAATGGACTTGAGCAGTGTTGATATTATGCTTAATATTTGTTTTGTATTTTGGTTTTGTCTTTTCCAGTATAAATATCTAAATATTCTTAAATCAAGATACATTTAGTGACGAAGCAAAATTACTTAAGATATTACATTTTCTTTTCTGGAAGATTTAGTAACATGAGTTTATGCTTAAAGCAACGAAAAAACCTGTCAGAAAAATTAACTTGATTCAAATGGAAAAGAAGATTATTTTTCTTACTCCATGGGCAGATTTTTTTTTTTATAATTGTAACCATAAACTTGCTTAATTTTGATCATTTTATTTCAGAAAACAAGAATGAATATCTTATGTCATTTTGCTTTTTAAGTAGATGTATCTTGATTTAGGAAAGTTTAGATATTTATACTGGAAAAGACAAAAACAAAGTACAAAACTGTAACGATTAAGTCCATTGAAGTTGAGTGTAGTGAGAACCTAGATGCAGTTTATTTACAAACGTGAAATCCAAAATCCAAACAGACGATTTGACCAGAACAGACTTGAATTAGAACAGACGTGGCATGAACAGACTAGATTCACAGACAGCGGGTTACAAACATCATTACACGACAAGGAACAAAAGCAATGACATGGCTACTTATAGCAAAGTATATTTGGTCCTGGGCCATGGAGCAGTGGCAGACCGTGGAACTGTGGAGCAGGAGACCACCAGGTCAGATCCAGAGGTGCTTGGAGCCATGGCGAAACAGGCAGAGCAGGTATCCACCAAGGCGGATCAGGCGAGACTGAAACAGAGCATAGATAGGTTAGCAACGGCCTCAGTGCCCATGACATGACAGACAGTGAGTTCAAAAGTGAGCGCCACCACTTCGGGAGGTTCTGTAGTGGGCGACGCCTCCTCTGGAGGTTCTGCAGCAAAACCCACCACCTCCTGGAGGCACTAGAGTGGATACAAGGACAGGAGAGGCCTTAGGACCAGATTCATGGCCAGGAGAGGCCTCTGAGGCAGATTCGTGGACAGAAGAGGCCTCAGGAGTGCAGTGTGCAGCCCACACACTCAAAATGGCAACCGCCATTATGGGCAGTGCAGCAGACAGTGGGATGCCTGCTGGGCTTGAGAGCGTAGAGACCACTGGAATGTCAGCCGCTCGCACTGACATCAGTGGTGGGTCCAACACACTAGTAATCAGTCTTTTAAGTCCTGGCCCAAGCTCTGCATCTGCAGGAGCTTGGGTACTATAGCCCCCCCTCCCAAAAAAAATCCTTTGGGGAAATTTTGGTGACAGCCGTGACATGGCGAGGCTCAGGCGTGGCAGCCATCTTGCGATGAGGCTCAGGCGTGGTGGCCATCTTGGCCGGGGACTCAGGCGTGGCAGGCTTGTCGTGAGCAGACTCTGAAATGGTGGCCATGTTATCGCGAGACTCTGGAAGATCAGCTGAGACGTAACAAGGCTCTGGACAATCAGCTGAGACGTGACGAGACTCTGGACGATCAGCTGAGACGTGACGAGACTCTGGACG
>CM077262.1:531615-554115 GCA_039654775.1 Spinibarbus caldwelli | reverse complement strand
AAAGTAACCTTCCCAACACTGGATATGACACACTTGTGTTAGTGTGTGTGTGTGTGTGTGTGTGTGTGTGTGTGACTAGTCTCTCTTCTCTCTGTCGTTCCTCAGTCGGGTGAGGTGAGTTTCTCCAGGACTCTGTCAGGAGACACGGACACACAGGACACTTCTGTGATCCACACGGAGATGAAGACCATCACATACGAGTCCCTGCAGGTGTGTGTCACTCACACTCATCTCATCCAACTCAAACACTCTGAAGAATCACATCTCAGACACGCTCCTTCAAGACAGCAGTGAGATTAAACAAGTCTCAGATGTTTCTCCTGATTAAAAGTCTTCTGTGATCTTAAAGCAAGTCAGAGATCTCAATATGAACTCATCAGTTGCTCTGAGCTGCTCCTCGTTCATTTTTCAGCTTTAGACTCTTCCTGAATGATGACCAGTGACTCAATTGATTCTATTTTATTTTTCAACAGGAATTTACATTTATTCATTCAGCTAATTAAGTTTGATACTTAAATGAAACATAACTGAGAACCAATGTAAGTCTGTGTAGCATCTGAGTAATATATATTTAAGATAATTAAAAAAAAAAAAGAAATTAATACTTTTATTTATCAAGGATGCATTAAATTGATCAAAAGTGACAGTAAAGGCATTTATAATGTTACAGTAGATTTCTATTTCAAATCAATGCTGTTCTTTTGAACTTTCTGTTCATCTGTGAATCCTGAAAAATAAAATGCATCACAGTTTCCACAAAAATATTGAGCAGCACAACTGTTTTCAACATTGATAATAATCAGAAATGTGTCTTGAGCAGCAAATCAGCATATTAGAAGGATTTCTGACACTGAAGACTGGAGTAATGATGCTGAAAATTCAGCTTTGATCACAGCAATAAATTACAGTTTAACAGATATTCACATAGAAAACAGCTGTTTGAAACTAATAATATTTCACATTTTTACTGTATTTCTGATCAAATAAATGCAGCTTTAGTGAACAGAAAATACTTCTTTCAAAATCATTAAAACATCTTGAGTGTGGTGTGATGCTGTGTTTTGAGTGTTGTTGGATGGTTGCAGGGTGAGACGGATGGAGACGTTGATCCTGGCATTCTGCTGAGCGCTCAGACCATCACCTCAGAAACCACCAGCACCACCACCACCACACACATCACCAAGGTACTGACCGCTGCGCCAGGGGCGGATTTAGTGAATTGGGGGCCCCAGGCAAATATAGGAATGGGGCCCAATACATTTGCACACATTTACCTAAATCAACTTTGAGGTTCTTATTTTGTCGTGATGCTTGCTGCTGCACAATGGTGCCCCACATAGTTGTGTCCAATGTTTCTACATTTTTCATGTACATGTTATAATGGGATTCTTTCATTTACATTTGCATTTATTCATTTAGCAGACACTTTTATTCTTTCATGTTGTAGACCACGAAATAGCAATTGATTTACTGTTGAGATACAAGTTTTAACAAAAAACAAAATAAATTATAAAATTATAAACCTCACAACTGAACCTTTAAACCATTTTTTTAAGAAAAGGGATGAGTCAGAAGTATAAATTATTATATTTAAAATGGATTTATGTGAGTGAATTTTCGCATTGGTCTGAACAAAAACTGCAGACTGGATTATTGAAAATGCACATTCATTCTCTGCCAGTAGGAGGTGCTTTTTGAACGGCAGAAATATAGCGGTTTCCCCGGTAACGGCTGTAAACAATGCGCTCAGCTCATAAATGATACTTTATCAGGTAATGAAAATGCCATCGAAACTTTTCTGAAGACATTCAGTTCCCTTCAGAGGTTCATTCATATAAAAACTTGAATTAGTGAGAATGAGAAAAGTGTGAAAAAATATAGCCTATATTGACAAGGAAAGTCCTACAGTCCTAAGCCTACATTTAATTTTAGTCATTTTAACTTAGGGCTGTCAATCCATTAAAATATTTAATCTCAATTAATCGCATGATTGTCCTGAGTTAACTCGCGAATAATCGCAACTTAATCGCACATTTTTATCTGTTCAAAATATAGCTTAAATTAATACTTTTCAAGTTTTTAATACTCTAATCAACATGGGCATGGACAAATATGGATGCTTTATGCAATATATGTTTATTATTAGTGAAACCATAGTTAACACAGAGCATGAAGAGTAGTTTCATAGGTCATAGATGCTTTTCAAAGAACTTGTTCATGTCTATTAGACACATGAAAAAAAAATACCAGGTTCCCATTACTTCTCTTTCTTTGCACTGAGCAATTTACTGACACAAACCTGTTTACATTTTTGCAAGACAGGACAGCTCTTCTTCTGAACATGCAAAATGTACATTTATTATTTATTATTACATTTGTTTGCCTCTCTGTGCCACATACTGTATTTTGATGCAGCTAAATTCTCAATAAAACTGTTTTCATTGATATATTTTACTGTTTCTGTTGTCAGACAATGGAATGAATATGAAATAGTGACTGAAACGCGATCCATAGGACTAAATAACCAGCTCTCCCTTCCAAGATGTTAATCTGCACAAAAATCCTGATAATCGAGCCGTCGTCTGATAAAATCAAATAGGCTATACATAAGATAAAGACAATAGCTGTTCTGTGATTTCGGCTATACTTGCATGTAAAATTAGAGAAACAACATATCTGTGTTTTAACTGAAAGCGCAGCTCCTTTCAGCCGCTCGCTGCACAGAGCAGACGCAGAGAGAGAGGTGTGTCCGCTCGTGCGGCAGTCAGCTTCAGATGCATAATATTTTCATTTGCTACAAGCAGGATACACAAGAAGCACATTCAACTCGGACACACAGATGGTTGTCGTGGTAATAAACACCGTAAACAGCAACCGTTCGCATGTCCACGCTTAATGCGCATCTCGTATATGAAAAGCGCTTTTGGGGGCCCAAGGCAGTCGCCTACCTACGCCTAGTGTGTGTGTGTGTGTGAGAGAGAAAGTGTGTGTGTGTGTGTGTGTGTGTGTGTGCATGTGGGACCAAATGTCCCCACAAAGATAGTAAAACCTGAAATTTTTGACATTGTGGGTAGCGGCCTGCGGTCAAAATATATCAGTGAAAACTGTGTATGTGTGTGTGTTTGACAGACGGTGAAGGGCGGCATCTCAGAAACACGGATTGAGAAGAGAATCGTGATCTCAGGAGATGCAGACATCGATCATGACGAGGTGAGACTTTCACTGAGTCTTTAATATGCTTCCTTCAGGGTCATTCTATCAAATGCTGCTGTGTCCGGACTTTTAAAGAAATTCAAGGATAATTATTCCTTCAGATCAGTTTATGGTGAATTTCATGCTGATGTTTCTACAAAAAACATCATAGTAATAATGTTGACATTTAAAGATCATCCTCTAAACAAACGTAAAACATAAGAGGAAAAAACATAGGAGTAATATTGTAATATAAGACTTTTAACTTGTGCTTTAAGAGTTTACATCCTGAAAGAAAGATTAAAATATTAAATAAAAATAAATAAATATATTACATGAGTTGCTGGATTTTAGTTTTAAAAAATGACTGTATTATCGTAACATAGTAAAAGTTGATCAGCTGATGATTTGTTTACAGATGGTGACTGTGGATTTGTAGAATGATCCTGTATGAACTCTAATGACTGGATTCAGCAGTTTGCATCAATTTTTATCATAATTGTGACAGCAGTAGTTGAGGGTGTATGATGATGATGGTGTGTGTGTTGAGGGGCATGGCCTGTAATGTTGGTGTGTGTTGGGGGGGACCTGTGATGGTAATGTGTGTGTAAGTTAGGGGGTGTGGCCTGTGAAGGAATGTGGGTGGTGAGTGGCGTGTGTGTGTTGGGGGCGTGGCCTGTGATGTGTGTGTTGGGGGTGTGGCCTGTGATGATGATGTGTGTGTTGGGGGGTGTGGCATGTGTGTGTGTGTGTGTGTGTGTGTGTGTGTTGAGGGGCGTGGCCTGTGATGATGATGTTTGTTGAGGGGCGTGGCCTGTGATGTTGGTGTGTGTTGGGGGGGGCCTGTGATGCTAATGTGTGTGTAAGTTGGGGGGTGTGGCCTGTGATGGAGTGTGGGTGTTGAGTGGCGTGGGTGTGGTGATGGTGTGTGTTGAGGGGCGTGGCCTGTGATTGTGATGCATGTGTTGGGTGCGTGGCCTGTGATGATGATGTGTGTGTTGGGGGTGTGGCCTGGTTGTGTGTGTGTTGGGGGATGTGGCCTGTGGGGATGGTTTGTGTTGAGGGTCGTGGCCTGTGATGTGTGTGTTGGGGGGTGTGGCCTGTGGTGATGGTGTGTGTTGAGGGGCATGGCCTGTGAGTGTGCTGCGTGTGTTGGGTGTGTGCCTATGATGAAGTGTGGGTGTTGAGGGGCGTGGCCTGTGGTGATGGTGTGGGTGTTGAGGGGCGTGGCCTGTGATTGTGATGCGTGTGTTGGGTGTGTGCCTGTGATGATGATGTGTTGAGGGGCGTGGCCTGGGATGTTTGTGTGGGGGGCGTGGCCTGTGATGGTGGTGTGTGTGTGTTGGGGGCATGGCCTGTGATTAAGTGTGGGTGTTAAGGGGCGTGGCCTGTGTTGATGATGTGTGTGTGTTGAGGGGAACGGCCTGTGATGATGGTGTGTTGGGGGCGTGGCCTGTGACGGTGATGTGTCTGTTGGGGGTGTGGCCTGTGATGGTGATGCGTGTGTGTTGAGAGGCATGGCCTGTGATGGTGATGTGTGTGTGTGTTGGGAGCATGGGCTGTGATGGTGATGTGTGTTGGGGTGTGGTCTGTGATGGTGATGTGTGTGTTGAGGGGCGTGGCCTGTGATGGTGATGTGTGTGTTGGGGGTGTGGCCTGTGATGGTGGTGTGTGTGTGTTGAGGGACATGGCCTGTGATGATGTTTGTGTGTGTTGGGGGCGTGGCCTGTGATGGTGATGTGTGTGTTGGGGTGTGGCCCGTGATGGTGATGTGTGTGTTGGGGTGTGGCCTGTGATGGTGATGTATGTGTTGGGGGGCATGGCCTGTGATGGTGATGTTTGTGTTGGGGTGTGGCCTGTGATGGTGATGTGTCTTTGGGCGTGGCCTGTGATGGTGATGTGTGTGTGTGTGTGTGTGTTGGGAGTGTGGCCTGTGATGGTGATGTGTGTGTTGGGGTGTGGCCTGTGATGGTGATGTGTGTGTTGGGGCGTGGCCTGTGATGGTGATGTGTGTGTGTGTGTGTTGGGGTGTGGCCCGTGATGGTGATGTGTGTGTTGGGGTGTGGCCTGTGATGGTGATGTATGTGTTGGGGGGCATGGCCTGTGATGGTGATGTTTGTGTTGGGGTGTGGCCTGTGATGGTGATGTGTCTTTGGGCGTGGCCTGTGATGGTGATGTGTGTGTTGGGGTGTGGCCTGTGATGGTGATGTGTGTGTTGGGGCGTGGCCTGTGATGGTGATGTGTGTGTGTGTGTTGGGAGTGTGGCCTGTGATGGTGATGTGTGTGTTGGGGGATGTGGCCTGTGATGACGATGTGGTGTCACTGTGGGTCAGGCTCTGGCTCAGGCCATTAAAGAGGCTAAAGAACAACATCCCGACATGTCAGTGACCAAAGTGGTGGTGCATAAAGAGACGGAGATCACGCCGGAGGAGTGATGCAGGTAAGACCACAGCCAATCACAGCTTGAGTAGGCTTGGCTGACTGCAAGCTGATTGGCTGCTGTGCTGCGCTTTGGAGCACTGCTATTGGCTGCTATTCTAACACTGGTGCCGCTTTGGCTGTTTACATCTGCGGACGTCTGACTGCTGCTTTCAGAGTGTGAACTAACTACTCACACCTCTAACAGAATGATATGATAATCGTCTGTGTGAGATCAGGAGCAGATGTGGTTGATCACACTGCATTCTGCTGTTAGAGAGCGGTACTGCAGATCATCTCCATGAGTCATGTGACCACATGATGACACTCACAGAGATTAATAGTGTTGACTAACTGTTTACTAATCCGGGCATCCACCCAGAGTTAAATAGCAACAACCCAGGACATCATAGCAACCACACAGCAACTGCCCAGATCACCCTAGCAAACACCAAGAACATCCTAGCAACCACCCAGAACAACAAAACAACCCTAGCAACTACATAGTAACCACCCAGAACACCTTAACAACCACATAGAACACCATAGCAACCCTAGCAACCACCCAGAACAACAAAGCAACTCTAACGACCACATAGTAACCACCCATGACACCCTAGCAACCAACCATAACACCACAAGAACCCTAGTAACCACCCATAACAGCCTATCAACCAACCAGAACACCAAAACAACCCTAACGACCACATAGTAACCACGCAGAACATCCTAGCAACCAACCAGAACACCACAACAACGCTATCAACCATCCAGAACACCTTAACAACCAACCAGAACATCAAAACAACCCTAACAACCACATAGGAATCACCCAGAACACCCTAGCAACTAACCACAACACCATAGCAACCTTAGCAACCACACAGAACAACAAAACAATCCTAGCAACCACATAGTAACCACCCGTAACACCCTAGCAACCAATCAGAACACCAAAACAACCCTAACGACCACAGAGTAACCACCCAGAACACCTTAGCAACCCTAGCAACCACATAGAACAACAAAACAACCCTAGCAACCACATAGTAACCACTCATAACACCCTCGCAACCAACCAGAAGACCACAACAATCCTAGAAACGGTCCAGAACACCAAAACAACCCTAGCAACCACATAGTAGCCACCCATAACACCCTAACAACTACCCAGAGCACCATAACAACTGTTGTCCCAAGCAACCAACCAGAACACCAAAACAACACTAGCAACTATCCAGAACACCCTACCAACTACCCAGAATACCATAACAATCCTAGAAACCACATAGTAACCACCCAAAATACCCTAGCAACAAGCCATATTACCATAGGAACTGCCCAGGACACCAGTGCAACCCTAGTAACCACATAGCAATCACCTAAAACACTCTAGCAACAACCCAGAAACACCTTAACGACTACCTAGAAAACCATAACAATCAAGTAACCACATAGCAACCATCCAGAACACCATAACAACCCTGTAAACCACATGGCAACTGCCCAGTACACCCTAGCAACCACCCTGAACACCATAGCAACCACATAGCAATGTCCTGGAAACCACCCGGAACTCTGTCATTGTTGCACGGGAAACACCACTGAGGAAAATGTAGATCTTCAGTTTCAGTGAGATAATGTTGAAATGGAGGCATGTTACTAAGGCCTGTGTTTTTATGTTATTTGAAATGCATAACGTGTTTGACATCATCACTGACATACTCGTGTCAAGCTTTGCTCCTCTGAAGGTTCTTTCTGTTCCTTCACTGCGTGATCCTGTTATTGACCGAATGTTCTGTTTTATTCATTTTCAGGATTAACATCATCTTCATGCTTTCTGGAGGAACTCATGTGTTCAGGCTGTGGAAAACGAAGAATGCTTCAGAGAAATCAACACGGGAACAGCAGCATAAATGAATGAATCGCAGCAAACGTCATCTGAACATGTCTGGAGTAATGCACACACACATATGCTTACAGGCTGCATGACAAGGGAACAATTCTGCTTTTTGTGAGGAGACTACAGTATATAGACATTTTAGTAAATACTATATGAGTGCAGTGTATAGTCAACCCACGAGCTTGTCATAAAGGGACTGAAGAATATGTGTGAGAAGAAATATAACAGTTACAGATATCTACATTTATTTATTCTACTGATTACTGCTCACTTTAAAAAAGGACAAACTTTTCACAATATTTAACCGCGCAAAGATGTGCCATCCACACTCCGTCGGCTCATCTCTGATCTGCTCACATTGAATATTACACGTTCATTATGAGAATATGAATATGCCACACATGTGTGTTAGAGACGTGTTAAGTTGTTTTTACTTGAATCAAACACCTGTTTTTGTTTCTTTTTGAGAACTGTCACTTGTGAACGTTGACCTTAGAGGAATGAAACTCTGATAGAGCTGTTGTAATGACGATCGCTGCCCTGAAATATCAATCCCAGAGATCTCCCTGCCCAGAGTGCCACATCTGAGCCTTAAACTGTACAGACGATCCCCATGTGTGTTTATGTCCTTGTTTGTTTTCCAATGCAGTGTCATGTGCAGCATCGCCGCCCTGCTGACTGTTTCCCAATCAAGCAACTCCAATAAAATCTCAATTCCATTTCTGATCATTTTGCAGTTTCCATTCATCCCTTTGCATTGAAACATGAATGAAGAGAAAATGCATTCATTATAGTATTTCTTACGGAAAATTTCAATAAACTAATTCAAAGAACAAATCAATTTTTGTGTTATACAAGATTATTATGTAGTTGTGTATTTCACTGAAACATTTCAGTTTTGCCCAGTGCAGATGATTTGATGTGTAAAGATTTGCACAGAACTGGACTTATTTTGAAATAATTCAAATTAGTACCACATAAAATATTGATTGTGAATGTCTGTGTAACAGAACTCATTTGGTGATGATAGTCATTCAAAATGTAAATGTGTTATTGCCATTGTTTTTGGGAAATGGTACCATGGTAATATCATGTTTTTGGACATGTGCCAATGGTAATACAAGTGTAATCTGTTAGGAGTACCATAAATATGATGCAGAAATATTGCAATCGCCAAGTACCATCGTAAAAAAATACAAAAAACACTATTTTATTATCATCCACCATCACTGTACTATGATACCACCAAAGGGATAGTCCACCCAGAAATTAAAAATCTGTAATGATTTACACACCATCATGTCATTCCAAACCTGTATGACTTTATTTCTTATGTAAAGATATTTTGAAAAATGTTTGACAAAACAAACGGACTAAAGATACTATGGAAGTCAATGGGACCCAAATCTGTTTGGTTACATTACATTCTTCAGAATATCGTCTTTTGTGTTGTAATGAAGAAGGAAAGACAAACATGTTTGTAATGACATGAGGGCAAGTAAATTATGACAGATGTATTTTTGGGTGTACTGTCCCTTTAAAGGCAAATAGCCAATACTATTTCTTATATTTATTTTGATCACCTGGCTGTTTTGCGTTGCAAACCAAAACTAAGAATCATTTGTTTTACATTAAAAACTAAGAGTTTTTTGTTCAGTAGGTCAATAAGTGAATAGTTCAGATCCTATAAAGGACTGCATTAATCTAAATCCTCACATTCGGTTGTAAATGCGCGTGCGCTCGCTCCTCCCGCGCGTCACAGTGCGGCTCGCGCTCCGTCATTTGCGTAAGCGTGCCTGCGCATCTCGCCTTGTGCGCTGTTTGCGTAGCCGTGCCCGTGTCTACGTACGCGCTTCGGTCACTCGCCCTCCGCAGCAGTGTTGCCAAGTCCTCGGTTTTCCCGCGGAATTGGGCTACTTCAACACTGTTGCCGAGGGTTGTTTTTCACGCCCGCGGGTTAAAGCAACCCCAATAACGTGATATTTAGCATAGATATGTATAGGTGCCATATTCGACCGCTCCAGATACGTTGACGCGTCCGCTATATTCACCATGATAATCAATGAATATTTAATATACATTTGTATAACTTGCTGTTGTAGACGCACACAGTCAAAACCACTAGAAGGCATGCAACCATTAGTCAAAAAAACAAAAGCTTAACGGCTAATGCTAACGGAAAGAGAGGCTTCACTACGCTGAATAAACAGCTTTTTAGAGGAAACAGCTCATCATTTAATGAATCAACAGCTGTCTGCTAATCTTCTACATGTTTTACACTAAACAGTTCTTTTGGATTGAACTAGTTTTAGAGTTTACCATACACACACACACACACACACACAAAAAATTGTTTTATAAGAGAAGTCACTGACATTTTGCGACAGGTGGGATTGAGTTTACGGCACTTCTCATTCATTCCTATGGGATCCGTAAACGGCGATTGAGTGTCGCACAACCCTGACTGAAATTCAATGACATCAAGGCTGTAATGTGATTGGTTGTTACGGCACACGTGATCCAAGTTAGCCGTCTCCAGTAGTCAGTAATGCAGACCCTCTCATCTCTAAACATCTCTGCTCGAGGGTTTGCAGACCTTTCCAAAAATGAACAAATGTTTTATTTTAAAAATTATTTTAAAACATCTAAGGCAGAGTTAACCTGACAGTAGCCTCATATGGATATGTATATGGAATAACCATTTTATTAAAGCAATAAGCCCCAAGAAGCCGTGGTTTACAGTGAATTTATAACAGCTAAGGGGCGTTGTTAGGCACGACGCGAAGCGTAGTATAATACACAGTATAATACACTTTACTATAGTATGGCTCAAAAACACTATAGTATTCACTATAAATTACTATAGTATTTTTTTCATGTGGGCTGGAATGCTGAATTCTACCAGGGGAACCCCGCCAAAAAAACACAAAAAACAAAAACGTGTATTTTACCCCCTGGAATGCGCTTTTTTGGGCTAGTTTTGAGTCGCAATTAGGGCAGGTTTTATTGTGCAAACCTGGCAACCCTGCGCAGCGCGTCCTTCCGCCTGTGCTCGTCCTCGGCCTCGCACACAACAACAAAGTATTAAATTCTGCACTGGCTTTCGTGATATTTAACACACACTTTCCCAGTGGATCACAATAAAGCACAATAAAGGTAAGAATTAGATTTTTGGAGCGGACCGAAGCAGCTGCTGAATTATTGCATAATGTTTTGCGCGGGATGGCTGCCTGCGCGCGCCCGGCGCGGGAGTGTTCCTCATGGCCCGCGCAGCTCGCGCCACTAAATCCGCCTCAGCGCGCCGCGGTCCCGTTTACCGAGCGTTCCGCTGCTGATCGGCGCTCCACGGTTCCGCGGGCTCGTCTAGCGGGAAGCGCTGCGGAGAGCTCAGCGTTTTCACTCGTTTAATGTCGATTAAAGCCATCGGCGATGATTTGTGTGCTAATGCTAAGATTAGCTTCCAGAGAAGCGGAGCAGACTAGCGCAGAAACGGCTAAATAAGCGAATCAAACTTCAGTTTGTGGACAGAACGAGATATTTAGAGACTAAATCAGTCTTTTATTGAGGTAAAAACACAGCTCGTCTGTTTGGAGGTGTTTAAATGAAGTAGTTTCGGCGTTTGTGGCCTGTTTCAGTCCATTCACAGCAAACTACAAACATCATGTGTCCATCAAGGTATCGTCTAAATATGTTTTATTGTCTTATCAAATGTGACTCTGGTAATAAGGGTCAATTTTTTTTAAATTGATATTTGTACATCATCTGAATAAATATTTATACATCAAAGCTGAATAAATAATCTTTCCATTGATGTATGGTTTGTTAGGATAGGACAATATTTGGCTGAGATACAACTATTTGAAAATCTGGAATCTGAGGGTGCAAAAAAATCTAAATATTGAGAAAATCACCTTTAAAGTTGTCCAAATGAAGTTCTTAGCAATGCATATTACTAATCAAAAATTAAGCTTTGATATATTTACGGTAGGAAATTTACTAAATATCTTCATGGAACATAATCTTTACTTAATATCCTAATGATTTTTGGCATAAAAGAAAAATCGATAATTTTGACCCATACAGTGTATTGTACCCGTGCTACTTATTATGACTGGTTTTGTGCTCCAGGGTCACAAATGTGATTTAATGATTATTTATTATAATAGTGATGCGTGTCCAGACTTCATTCAGTTGTTTTGTCAGACACATAAACATTATTCATAGAGAGACTTCATGACATTCAGTATATGCATTTATGTGTCTGACTAATGTAAACAAAGCATTGAAATTACTAAAGAATCTTAAATGTATAGCAAGTATGTATCATAAATAATACGTACCATGATTTTTGGCTATGGAACTAGGGGGGGGGGTGTATTTACACAACAGTTTCTAAAAACAGAAAAGTTTTGTGTTTTGGCCGTTTACTTACATGACAGTGATGTTTTGGGGGGCTGAAAACCTTTGAAAACGGGTGCACGTTTTTGAAAACAACGCCTTTATTGTCTCAGTGTAAACTACAAAAACATGAATTTGTGAAAACAGTGATGTCATGCGCATGCATATTACATGTTTAGTTTATAGCAGTGTGTATGTGCGCAAATGTGTAGAGGGTTTTTTTTTATTTATTTTTTTTTTACGTAAAGCCTTTACATCGCCAACTACTAGCGTTTTTAGTCATTTTAGCAGACAATGTCCACTGAATTGTTTTGACAAAGTTGTCGCCTGTACGCAAAACTTGTCAAAAAACGGAACAGAAAAAACTCATTGTAGGGCTGCAGAATTAATCGCGATTACAATTACGTAATTGTTCAAAGCGGCGATTAATCGTTCAATGTCCACTTATGTTATTCTGCGTGCTTAAGATGTTCTTTTTCTTTCTACAGGTTATCTCAAGGGTTTTTCCCCATTGTTTTAATATTAGTTTTAGTATAATACATACATTATAATACATGCATATTTTTACTTTTTTATTATTTAAAGGAGAAACCAATCCAATGTATAGTTTACATTTGAGGCTTAATGCTATAGAAAAGCAATAAATGTTTTTATTTTCATGTAAAAACATGGCACACAGTTGCTTTAAACAATGGTATAAACATCGTTCAATGTAAATTGTGATAATCGTAATTAATAATCACAATTACAATTTCAAGGGAATAATTGACAATTACTATTTTTGTCATAATCATGCAGCTCTGCATCGCTGTTGTGTAAATGTACCCTAAGGCTGATGATACACGGGGCAACTTTTTGAGCAGTTTTTGTTTGTTTTATGGAGAGCTTGTATATAGAGGCCAGTAAGAGACTATTAACTACTTCTCATCCTTTTAATTACGTAATTGTCTTGTTAAAATGTCTACAAATTGAGGAAACTGATCTGAAACCCATCAATCTCAATGAACTCGTATGATTCACGGGTTCACAGAGCTTGCCCCCCAGCAGCGAACCATTGAAATTTAGAAACTTTTCTAAATAGTTATGACGTAATGAAGCCTCTTTTACTAAAATCATGTGACTTTGGCAGTTTGATACACGCTTCAAATCAGTGTTTCGAAAGGATTGATTCACTAAAGCTTCGAAGCTTTACGAAGCAGTGCTTCGAAAGCGCCCATGACTACCGTGTATCATCAGCCTAAAGTAGTGGTTATGATTGTTTAATTAATATACCATGGTGTATCCCAAATGTTTTGTGATATTATCATTTGATTCCATCGCTATTTTTAGCATGTATAACCCATATTTCACGCTCTTCCCGTAGGATCCCGCTCCAGTATGTCCGAAACTGTGAAGTATGTGGACGATGAGCACAAGACCATCTTTCTGAAGCTACTAAACGAGCAGCGTTTGGAGGGCGAGCATTGCGACATCGCTGTGGTAGTAGAGGATGTGAAATTCAGGGCGCATCGCTGTGTGTTGGCGGCGTGCAGCAACTACTTCAAGAAACTGTTTAAGAAACACGAAGTGGATAGTTCGTCCGTCATCGAGATCGACTTCATCCGCTCGGACATCTTCGAGGAGGTGCTGAATTACATGTACACTGCCAAGATTTCGGTGAAGAAGAAGGATGTGAATCTAATGATGTCCTCGGGACAGATCCTCGGCATACGCTTTTTAGACAAACTCTGCTCGCAAAAACGCGACATGTCGCCCGACGAGAAAAACGACCCCAGGAACGCAAAGTTCCCATATGACATGGTGAAAATGGGGCTTCCGGCGGATGATCCGCCACTGAGTCAAGACAGCGACGTCCAGGTGCTCGGCGACCAAGACGACGCGCCTTCGGACGACATCGTAGAGGAGCCTCAAGGCAATCACGATTTGGATAAATCGCCGAATAATGCGTTACGAGTGCAGGAGGCCATTCTGAAGGAGCTTGCGCAGGAGGAGGTGCACAAAGTGGGCTGCTACGATCAAGAGGTGGAAGCAATGGATGGAGAACCCAAAGAGTTGGCGGCTCACACCCAAACGCTTTCATTCGCCGAAAGCATGGGTGATGTTAAAGACGAGCAGCCGCCGGGATGGACGACGGCCGCCACCGACATGAAGTTCGAGTATCTGCTCTACGGCCATCGCGATCAGCTAGCATGCCAAGTTTGCGGAAAGAGCTTCATCGACGAAAACCGCTTGAGGAAACACGAGAAGCTGCACTCGGCCGACCGGCCGTTCGTTTGCGAGATCTGCACCAAAGCCTTCACCACTCAGGCGCATTTAAAGGAGCACCTGAAGATCCACACGGGCTTCAAGCCGTATCGTTGCGAAGCCTGCGGGAAATCGTTCATCCGCGCGCCGGATCTGAAGAAACACGAGCGTGTGCACAGCAACGAGCGACCGTTTAGCTGCCAGATGTGCGAGAAGGCCTTCAAACACAAGTCGCACCTGAAGGACCACGAGCGACGCCACCGAGGAGAGAAGCCCTTCGTGTGCGGTTCCTGCACCAAGGCCTTCGCCAAAGCCTCCGATCTGAAGAGGCACGAGAACAACATGCACAGCGAGCGCAAACAGCTCCAGAGCGAAACCGAGCAGCTCCAGGCCGCAGCCATGGCCGCCGAGGCCGAGCAGCAGCTGGAATCCATTGCCTGCTCGTAATTACTGCTTCGAATCTCAGATCTTAGTAGGGGTTGGGACAATAAATCGATGCATTGCGATTTGTGGATCGATTCTGAGAGTACTTTTGAACAGCAGATGGCACTGCATGCTTTAGAAACAGACGTACTCTGCTTTCTTCCAGTTCCTCTCAGGTTAAAAAAAAGTGCACTTTCATAATGTACTTAAAGTGCTCTAATTTTTTACTTGGTATACTAAAAATGATTCTTTAGTACTTAAGATAAACTTAAGATTAACTCAACTGTGCTATTTTGGGACACCATGAATATAAACTAAAATGTGCTTTTAACATACTACCTCTGTATTTAAAAAATGTATTTAGTCAACACTTGTAGTACACTTGAGTGTACTAGTGTTTGAAAGATGGGTTCAAGTGCACTACAAGTGGTAACTAAATACATTTTTTTAAATACAGAGGTAGTGTGTTAAAAGTGCATTTTAGTTCATATTCATGGTGTCCCAAAAAAGCACAGTTGAGCACACTTAGATGATCTTAAGAAGTACTGAAGAATAATTTTTAGTATATTAAGTACAAAAATAGAGCACTTTAAGTACATTATGGAAGTGTACTTTTTTTTTTTAACCTGAGCATCCACACACACCACTTGAACATAAAATAATCATTCATACAGTTTGAAAAGGTTGAAGCGAATTACAAGGGTGTTCATAGTGGGCTGTGTTTAAATTAATCTCGCGTCATAAAAGCCGAGGTGCAAGTAGATTTAACCACTTACATGACTCAGCTGAACGCACAAGCGCTCTTCTTCGTGAGCGTTTGAGTGTGCGGATTAAAAACTAGATCAGAGTGCCATCTGCTGTTAAAAACTAAGCTCAGAATCGATTCCAGAAAGAATCACGATGCATTCAGAAAATCTCAGAATCGATCCACGAATCACGATGCATCGATTTATCCTCCCAGCCCTAGATCTTAGTGATTTTTTTTTTTTTCTCTTCTAATTTTAGAACATGATTTACACTGTTTTTCGTTGTTTCTTTTATATGTAAATGGTGCAGATGTTTTCTCTTATTGTACAGTTCATACCAAATGTATTTGAGTATTTATGGCAGCTGACGGACGATGAGTTTTTCTTGTTGTGAACAAACTTGTTTGCCTGTTGCCGTCGTGCTGCATAAACTGGACACATGAACATTTGTGATGTTGACGGATGGATGGAACAAGCTTCGAGTCAATCATTCCATCTGTTTCTTGCGAAAGGGTGTGACGGTTTGCACATCCAGATATTTTTGCTGTAATAAAATACTGGTGAATCATCACTTGTTTGGTTCTTGTGTTTTCCTCAGCAGCTGGTGAAGGTTGATCAGCGGCCGGTCACACTGCTTTGACTAGTCTCACGAGTTAGTCATGTCATTTTAACTAGAAGACAAGTCGATTTCATAAAAATGTGGATTGGTCTAATTTGAATCTCCTTTGGTTAACTGCTAGTTGGTCAAACTAGTTCTTATGATAATCTTAAACAGTCTGAAAAAGTCTTTAATTCCACAAGTTGAGGCCTAAAAAGTTCTTAAATCAGAGCACAAAGTCTTAAATTCATAAAGTCATGGCATTAAATATTGCATGTACTGTTCAAACTTTTTTTTTGTCTTGTTTTCCAGTACAAATATCTAAACATCCTTAAATCAAGATGCTTGTGACGCAAATATAACACATGAAATTTTTTCTGAGAAATGCTACAAAATTGAGTGAGTTTACGCTTAAAACAAGAACAAATATCTGTCAGTGGGGAATTAAAGCTTGTTTGAGTTAAGTAATATTTTTAAGCCCATTGGCAGATATTTGTTCTTTCTCAACCATAAACTTCTAATCAATTTCTCATAAAACAAGACCTTTTCCCCTGGTTTCGCAGACGAGGGTTAATCTAGTCCCAGACTAAAATGCATGTTTGAGCTGTCTCAACTGAAAATATCTTGCTCTGACATCTTAAAATATGTCGGTATCATTGTTCTGTGTCAAGATGCAGACCTTAATGTTTTCTTCTAAGGCATTTTTGTAAAAGTTGCTTAAATATCTTGATTTACCTAAAGCCTAGTCCTGGCTTAAGCTAAGCCCCGTTTGTGAAACCTGGCCTTTATTTTATATCATGTTTTTTCTCCAGTAGATGTGTCTTGATTTAAGAATCTTTAGACATTTGCATTGGAAAACAAGACAAAAACAGAAGAAGAACATCAGATTTTTTGCTGTGTGATCAGAAGGTACGGTAAAATTTACTTCTATATTCTAGTGTCTGTGAGCAGAGCTATTCAAGACTTAAGCTAATTCTTTGTAAAGATGGTTTAAAGGTGATTTAGGAACTAATGCAGTTTGGTTAGAGGTTTTCACTAAAATAACTCACTGAGTTCCTTAAATTGTCTTTACTTGGTCTTAAAGTCTTATATTTATCTTCATAATACCTGCAGAAATCCTGTTAAAATATCGATTATTTATGCAACTGGCACCAAATCATCACATTATAATTATTTTAAAGATTAAATCTTATATTTACAGAAAACAGTGGTTTTTTGGTTTGCACTTCACTGGAGATCAACGCTTTTGAAAAGTTTTGATTTTTAAAGCCAGTTTCCTCTAGTTAAGGGAATATTTAAACGTGTTTTACAGGAGTGGAAAAGTCATGCATCTTAATAAGATCCAGAACATTCATGTAAAATCCACTGGCAGATTGTTGAGGTTCCTGTGAATGATGCTTGAGATCACAGAAGATGAAGGTAAGTGCATGTATTTGTCTGCAAGTCTTCTTCATGTTCAGGTGTGTTTATTCCAGCAGGTGGCGCAGTGGCTGATTTTGCGCAGTTGATTGCAAGAGCAACTTAAAACCTTTCAGGTGTGACAGGTGACATGCATTCTAATGCCGCTGTGAGAACCTCTCAGGTACGAAGAGATTTTACATCTGAGTCACAAATAATCGAGTCATTTTAATGCTTTGAGTTTAGACTAAACTCATTAATCGAATCTGCACAGATAGTCGGCTTTAATTTGCAAGTTTAGACTCCATTTCTGCTGCAAATGCTTGATTAGACACTAATTTACTGTCCTTGCAGTGCCTTGTGCAGAAAATTCGAACTTACAGGATGAAACTGGAAAAGGAAAAACAGGATAGAAGGTCAGAAAGATCCGTTTAATCGTGACTCGAATAGAGATGTTGCATGTTGGCTTGACTCAGATCTTTGATGTGTCAGAGAGAAGAAGTCCAAACACTCCTCTAAAGACAGAGAGAAGGACTCTGAGCTGAACGGCAAACACAAACCCTCCTCAAAGGTACAATCATCGCGACAGAAGATCATTAATGAAGGAAAGATGTGAGCGAGTCTAATGATTGTGTAATTAACAGATGAAGCAGTCAGACAGTCAATCTGGAGTCAGCAGGTGCGTGCAAAACACGAACAAAAACATGCTCAGAGAACGTTTAGCTAACCTTCCCGTTAAATTGTGAACATTTTATCTCTGAATGTTCAGCATGCCCAGGTTTTAAAGTGTTTTAAAAACATTTTTGCCTATGCAAACGTCAAAGGAACGTGCAATTTTATAATAATTTTTTAAAATAATTATATATTTTTTTGGTAAATATATATATTTTTAGAACATTATGGGAGCGTTACTTTTAAATGTTCTCTAAACGTTCAAAATGTCCAGTTTTTTTAAATGTTTTAACTTTTTTTTTTTTTTTTTCATGGTTATGCAAATGTTAAGGGAAAATTATGCTTTATCGTTTTGCAAGCATTTTGAAAACATTATTTCTGAACGTTCAAAATGTACAGCATGTTAAATGTTAAATAACAATAATAATAATAATAATAATTGTGGCTATGAGATTAATTTTATAAATTTGTGAACAATGGGAGCATTACTTTTAAATGTTCTCTGAATGTTCAAAATGTCCAGTTTGTTAAATGTTTAAAAAACTTTTTTTTTCCCTAGTTACGAGATTATTAAGGAAACATTCAATTATAATTATATATATATATATATATATATATATATATATATGTATGTGTATGTGTGTTTTCTGAACATTCTGAAACTTGAAACATTTAAAAAAAACATTAGATGAATGTCCAACTAGAATGTTTCACAAAAAATAAAAAAATCCATGAACAATGTATAAATATTTTTATGATGCTATACAGTTTTGAGAACATTATTAAAGACCAGATAACTGAATGGGAATTCTGTTAACATCACTGGAAGAGTGTTAGTTCATAACTTTGAGAGAACATTTCCGGAATGTTCTGAGAACATTCTCCGTTAGCTGTGATGTTCTGTGTCAAACAATAGTCTGATGTTCATGAGTTTTAGCAGCGCAGTGAAATGTGAAGCAGGAGATGGTGACATGCATGAGGTAAGTGCTCATGTTTCACTTAAAATATATGAGAAATACCTCAGGTTCAATCTAAAAATGTTTAATATTGCATCTTAATTTTGCAGGATGTCAAAGTAGATCCTGATGAAAGGCAAGATGTCTCGGTTTGACTGTGCAAAGCAATAAAAAATATGAGTTGCATGATGAATTTAACTTTCTAAAGTGAGAATATGAAAATAAGTTTAATCGAGAAATAGTGTACTGTTTCTTTAAATCAGAAACGATGGACTGCAGGAATCAGGTGCTCCAGAAATCAACAACAACAAAGAGAAGGTGTTTTGATTTGACTTTCTTTATTTGAGGTGTTTGCTCTTGATGATTATGTCTGCAGGGTTTAATGATGTTTATTTAATTGCTTGTGATTGATTCTCAGACTCGATCAAAAAGCAGCAAGGAGCGTTACAATCATAAGGAGAAGAGCGAGCGGACTGCAGACGTGGATGAAATCCTGCAAAGCCAGAGCGCTAGAGTCTCAAACCAGGTGTGTGGTCAGAGCACAGGTATACACTGGCCACCAGCATTGAGCAGTAACTAGTTACACTAATAATATTACTAGTAATGGAACTAATTACTAATAAGATTTCAGTAATATTACAATTGCTATCCATAAAACAGCTGATGCCTCAACCATACTGAATTGAAGTCCAACAATCAAAGAATTATTTTCATAAATTTCACAACTTGTACAGACACGTGAAGTCTCCAAAGCAGCAGGCATATAAGTTGTGGCATTACTTTAACCACACACTGCAAAAAATAATTTTCTTAGATATTTATACTAGAAAACAAGACACAAATACTAAGAATTCTTGAATCAAGATGAATTTACAAGTAAAATGACTTAAAGGGTCGTGAAACCCCCTGTTTCAGCGCTGGTTAGTTCTCACCACAGTTTTAAAAAACCCTAAAAAAGTGTGTGTGGAAGAGGGGAGACAGACAACACACACAGCTTCAGTTTCATTTCACTCCCATTGAGTTAAAAACACAAATAAGTGCACAGTCATTTGCTCTCTGCATCGAAAACACATTTATGAATGCACTGTTGCACCGCTGATACATTTTAAGGCTTCAACACATGCTGTTGTGAATAATTAAGCGAAGCGTCTTCTCATTGGATAAGAACACGATTCTCATGAATAATTTAATAGACACCGACGCGTCATCGATGTACTGTAGTCCTTTGCTACGTCACAAATTGTGACGTCAAGACAATGTAGATTTTAAACCTGGAAGATGGAAATAGCGCAAAAAAAGCTTAAAATTAACCAGTTTTCTCAAACAGTTAAGATGATCGGATGCTAACATTGTCTTCTGTGATGTGCAACACAAACACCTCTGCTAAAATCTCTGAAAAATGAGTCTGGGGTTTCATGACCCTTTAAGATATTATGTCTTATTTTCTGAAAAATTATCAAAATTGTTAGTTTTTGTTTAAACAAAAATATCTGCCAAAGGAGGAAGAAAAATAATCTTGTTTAGCCTTTGGATTAAGATTATTTGTTTTACCCCATTGGCAGATATTTTTGCTTTTTTTTTTAAGCAAAAGCTTACAAAATTTTGATAGTTTTTCAAAAAACAAGACTTAATATATTATAACTTGTCAAGTAAATGCATCTTGATTCAAGAATGTTTAGATGTTTAAACTAGAAAACAAGACAAAAATACTAAAGAAGAAGATCAGATTTTGCATTGCATCCCTCTGATCCTGATATAAATTGTATAAAATCTTTTTAGAGAATGAAACATTTTCTTATAAACTTGTATGTTATTTTGATAAAATACATAATGGAATTTAATTGTGTGTGTATTATAGCTACAATTACACTCTTAAAAATAAAGGTGCTTAAAAGGTTCTTCTCAGCAGTGCAACAGAAGAACCATTTTTGGTTCCACAAAGAACCATCTCTTTCTTATCTTTTTATAATCTGAAGAACCTTCTTTCGCCACGAAGAAGCTTTTGTGAAACAGAAAGGTTCTTCAGATGTTAAAGGTTCTTAATGGAATCATTTAGACACAAAGGTTCTTCTATGGCATCGTGAAGCACCTTTATTTTTAAGAGTGTAGCTTCAAGCTACACCACAATTAATGACATTAATACAACACTTGAATGTTACTATAAATCACCACTGAGTGTTTGAGTAATAACTTCTGACTGCGATCCAATGTGGATTTTGATCAAATGATGAGGCAGAAATATATTATTAGTAAGTTACATTTTAGAAGAATTTTATGGAGAAGATATGCAACTTCTGTGGGGCGTGAAAGAAAAGTGATGTAACTAATTACTGTTGCCAGAAAGTAATAAGTAAAGTAATAATATTACTTTTAAGGAGGGACACCAGTGTGAACCTGAGGCACCTGTCAAGATAAAGAAGAAGAGAGTCAAAGATGAAAAGAGCCCAGAGAAACACGGCGATAAGAGTCAGCCGTCTGGGAGGAAAAGGAAAAAGACGAGTTCTGAACATGAGAAGAACAAAAAGATCAGGAAAGACGGAGACCAGGGAGAGAAGAAGAAGGAAAAGGGGAAGAAGGAGGACAAGAAGGACGAGGAGTCTGATAAGTGGAAGTGGTATGTGTGCGCTGTTTTCCTTCAGGTAGTCTTTAATGATCCATTTGATCGTTTTACCTGAGTTGAAGCTTAAAGTTCAGTTCATGCAATCAGTGTATGACAAGACTTAAATAATGAACTTCATTTAAAAAATAAACTAAATTAAAATCAAATAAATCAAATCTGAATATAAGGGAATAAATAGGCTTCATTAGTCAGAACTAATGATTTCACAGACTTATGGAAGCTTGTTTTTGCCACAGAATAAAAATTAAAAAAGGTATGGCGACTTTTTTTCCTCAGGGCTGCGTGGGAAAAAGTTATTGTGAATTGGGAGAGAAAAAAATCTTTGTTGGAAACGACCTTCCATTAAACTTGTGTTAAGCTAATGTAATTCTTTTGTTATAATTTCTTTAAATTAAAGTTCGGTTCAGTGTGAATTCGTGTTTGTGTTCTAAAAGGTGTCCGTTTGTAAATTTTGCACTATATATGGATAATATGTGGCTTTTTGTGCGCATGTGCAAACAAGCACGTCGGCTGTCATATTCGTTAATGTTAATTTTCATTAGTAATGTTTATAATTATCAGTGTTATCACGCCTCCACATGCGCTTCTGTGACCCGTAAACTATAAAATACTAGCTATATAACATGACTTTTTTTTTTTTTTTTTTTTTTTTTTTTTTTTTTATATTGACATGCTGAACTTCACTTTAAACAGAATTATTGTAGATTTGTGTTGCAGCTTTAATGAGATCATATTATTTGGAAGTGACCGTTCATTAAATATTGACTTGGAATCTTGATAATGATTAAGTTATTATAATTTATCAAAAAATATTTATAGTAATCATAAATTATAATTGTTAAACCTAATTACTTAATTGTTGATTTTAATTATTAAATTTTAAATGTATAAGTTGTATATATTTACAGATTTATTAAACTTGCATAAAGTGT
>CM077262.1:521615-529115 GCA_039654775.1 Spinibarbus caldwelli | reverse complement strand
TCTCTCACACACACTCACTCTCTCTCACACACACTCACTCTCTCTCACACACACTCTCACACGCACGCTCTCACACGCACGCTCTCACTCACACGCACGCGCTCACACACACTCTCTCACACGCACGCGCACACACACTCTCGCACGCACGCGCACACACTCACACACTCTCGCACACACACTCACACGCACGCACTCACACACACACTCACACGCACGCACTCACACACTAATACACACACACTAAGACACGCACTCTCTCTCTCACACGCACACACTCTCTCTCTCACACACGCGCTCTCTCTCTCTCTCTCTCTCTCTCACGCACTCACTCACTCTCTCTCTCTCACACACACACACACAATAATAATAATAATATAGTGAGTGTGTGTGAGAGTGTGTGTGTGTGAGAGTGTGTGTGTGTGTGAGAGTGTGTGTGTGTGTGTGTGAGAGAGAGTGAGAGTGTGTGTGTGTGAGAGAGAGTGAGTGTGTGTGTGAGTGAGTGTGCGTGAGAGAGTGAGTGAGTGTGCGTGAGAGAGTGTGAGTGTGTGTGAGAGAGTGTGCAAGTGTGCGTGTGTGAGAGAGTGTGCGTGTGTGAGAGATTATTATTTATTTAAATTAATTAAATTAAATTACGATTTTGTGCATTCTATTATTTAGACATCCTTTTTAATGATTAAAATTTGATTTAAACGGTATAACAGAATCCAGAAAAAAACAAAAACTGAGTTTAGAGAGAAATGAAGCTGATTTTGCGGAGGTGTCGCTCCTGACGTCTGGTTTTCTCTCGGCAGAGACTCGAAGATCCCGGAGCCCCCTGCAGGCCACCGCTGGAAGCGTGTGCAGCACGATAACACGGTCACATGGCTGGCGTCGTGGCTGGAGAACATTCACGGACGACCCAAATACATCATGCTGAACCCCAGCTCCAAACTCAAGGTGCGTCTGCGCTCACACTGAGGATGAGGAGCAGTGCATTATTTATAACAGAAAACAAGATTATTTTGCTTACCCCATTGGCAGATATTTTTGCTCATTTTAAGTAAAACCCAACATAATTTTGATCATTTTTTCAGAAAATAAGATATAATATCTTGTCATTTTACTTGTAAAGTAAATTCATCTTGATTCAATAATTCTTAGTATTTTGTCTTGTTTTCTAGTATAAATATTGAAGTAAGAAAATCATTTTTTGCAGTGTTGATGGCAAGCATACTGCTGTCCTTTCTCTTCTAATGCAGCATCTAGTCAACAAATTAATTATATAAGTAATGATATGAAAACATGCACTATAGCTGATTGTAAAGCGCTTTGGGTGTACAGCTATACACAAAGCGCTATATAAATTTTTGCCGATAACCGATAGTTCCGCCAATCAACTATCGGTGCCGATTAATCGGCAAAAGCGATAAATGGGTCGACCTCTAATGAGGATGGTGAGGAAGGTGATGGTCTGTGTTCAGGGCGAGAAGGATTGGCAGAAGTACGAGATGGCGCGGCGGCTGAAGACTAAGGTGAACTCCATCAGAAAACAGTACAGACGCGACTGGAAGTCCAGAGAGATGAAGAGCCGACAGAGAGGAGTCGCCATCTACTTCATCGACAAGGTCACACGCTCTCACACTGCAGATATACACGGCTGACCATTTAATTACAGAAAAAATAATGCATTCAAATGATTAACGCCCAGACCTGTCCGTCATCTCACACTGATGCTAATGATCATGATGCAGGACGACTGACTGTGTGATGGAGTCTGTCATAATGCAGTTAAATGAGCCTAAAATTCAAGATATGAGCGCAAAAAATCACCCTCTTATATTTAGTTTAGCAATATCACACCAGCTAGGGTGTTTGTCTGTTTTCCCCAATATCTACTCCACTGCAAATGTGAGATTGATTTCATACAAGATAATATTGTTACATTTTAGACTCAATATTGTCTGTTTTTGCTCAGTTTTGCTACTTAAAATAGTTCCAATCAAAGCCACAACAGAATTGATGAGAGTCTCTGATCAACTCACAGCGGTGATTCATTATTGAGTGAATCAGCTGTTTGAACAAATCGGTTAAATGAATGATTCAGTGACTCATTCTTAAGGACAGTCACTTGTTTCATATCTGAATGAATCAACCATTTGAATGAATTTAATTGGTTGAGTGAATGACTCAACGACTCACTCATTGACGCCACCTACTGACCATTTTAGTTTACTTTGCAGGATGTTTTCATTCACTTAGAGCTGTTACACACCGCATGAAAGGTCATTTTCAAAAATCCATAATAGGGGCACTTTAAGTTTTTGACAGCCCTCGTATGCTGTGTGTGTGTTCAGCTGGCACTGCGAGCGGGGAATGAGAAGGACGACGAGTCGGCTGATACGGTGGGCTGCTGCTCTCTGCGAGTCGAGCACATCACGCTCCACCGGCGTCTGGACGGACAGGAACACGTGGTGGAGTTCGACTTCCTCGGAAAAGACTCCATCCGCTACTACAACAAAGTGCCTGTGGAGAAACAGGTCAGACCTAGGGCTGGGAGATTTTTCAGATTTTATCGATTAATTCGAATTTAATGTTTTGCCACGGTTTTATTTTTTGGAAATCAAGGAATCATGATTTTGAATAGAAATATTACCAAACGTTAGAATTAGACACTTTGACAATATGCCAGTGATAACAGTAAAGAGAAAAGAAAGATCCAACAGACATTATACATCTGGATACATGTATCTATACTCACATTCACATATTTGTACATACCTATATGTGCCCATATGTACATTCACAGGTTACATATGTTTAGGGCTGTCGATTTTATTCGACTATTCGATTTTTACAAATCCTCGACTTCATTTTGCTCGTGTCGACTAACCAGCAAAATACTACTGGAAGTGGCACATTTCACGGACGAGAATCCATCAAACACATTATTAGACTGTTTTCCAAGGCTGATATATATATTATATATTGAACCCATTTAAAAATCATAATTAAGCACAATTGTTAAATCACAAACGCTACGGTTTAATTAAATAATTATATGCGATGCAGTTCTAATACAGTATATGCTCTTTAATTATGTACATGTGTGTAGGTTAAGTACGTGCGTCACAGTAGTTCCACAGAAACTGTAATAATTTACATGTGTGGAGCATCTCAAACTCCATTTCTGCATGTTGAGTTTGGGTTTATTATAACGTTCATCTGGGAACACAACGTGTGCCATTTCATCAGATTTGTAAGATAAATCTATAAATAGAAATTTGGATTTCATTTGGTTCAATAAAATATAGTTTAATAAAATATTAAGTAAAATTGTTGAATATTTTTTTTTTTTTTTTTTTTTTTTTTTTGTGGGAAATTAATCGTTTAGAGTAATCGATAAATTAGTCAAACGATGAATCAAAATAGTCGTTAGTGGCAGCCCTGCATATGTTGTGTACATATTAAGAAGGAAAACAACAACAACAACAAAAAAAAGGGCAAGGAAGAAAAAACGAATGTTCATAGGGAGTGATCTTTCTTTACATCAGAATATTAATTAAAGGATAAAATCAGGTCTATGAGATGTTGCATATTTGGTACATTTTTCCCAGTGCAAAGCAAGAGATATTTTTTTTTAAAGCATTTTCCTTGTATTATTTCTGAACATATAATATGTATAAGACAAGTTTGTAGAAGATGTAGTTGTAGTTCAAAGATACTTTCTGCAAAGATATTTAACAAGTGATTTGTTTAACGTTTACATCATGTTGACAACTTCATGTGTGCTGCACTTGGAATAGAATTTTCTTGAATCATGTTGTAGTTACATTTTCAAGTTGACCAGTTAAAAATCGTAAAAAATTGAGAATCGGTCAAATGTTCTGAAAAAAACTGAGATTTTAATTTTTTGCCATATCACTAGCAGTCAGATACTACTAGAGTTTAAATTAGTTTTTTCCCAGTTTACATTTTAATTTTAAAGGTTTAGTAATTATTTTTTGTGTTAGTCTTTTTTTTTTTTTTTATTGCTATTTTTGTATTCGTCAATAACCTGTTCCTGTTGACACTGTAAAGCTGCTTTGACACAATCAATTGTCAAATTGCAGTTTCAAGTTGTAAAATATTGTATGAAGCGCTATATAAATAAAGATGACTTGACTTTAAAATTAAAAACTATTTATTTTAGTGCATTGTTAAACTATATGAAAATGAGAAAACTTTTTTTTTTTTTTATTATTATTATTTTTTTTTTTTTTTAAAGCTAACTGATTTAAACACTCAATGCCTTTAATGAATTCTCAGTGTGGTTAATATGTAGCCCTCTCATGATATATGATACACATTAGAATGCATTTGTCTACTTCACATGATTATAAATGGATACATTGTATTGACACCCAGTCAGTGTAACGTGATTGTATCAGCTGTGTTTAAGTGCGTCGTGATTGATTGTTTGTTAATGTGATTGTCACTCGCAGGTTTTCAAGAATCTGAAGCTGTTCATAAAGCATAAGGATCCAGAAGATGATTTATTTGACCGAATTACAGTAAGTGTGTTTCTATATCACTGTCATGATTCAGCAATCACAAGTTATTTTAGTAGTATTAAATCGTTTTTTTTTTAAATATTCTTTCGTTTTTCATTTTAGTTTGTGTACTTTTGTTTGTCATTTATATATTTTTATTTTTTATTTTTAAGTTTTAATTTTAATTTGAGTGCATTATTTTATTACATCAAGTTAAACTTAATAAAAGTGAGATGTTGCATTGGAAACTAACTTAAATAGAATACACTTTTAAATATTTCAAGTACTCAATGCATGTTTTGCGTGATTTCCCTTTCTGTCAAACATTTTATTGAACTGTCCAGCTTTTAATGTATGTAGAAAACTCTTTTATGAAGTGAACTCACTTAGAGTTTAGTATAATTTTGCCAGAAAAAGTTTTAGAATTTCTATCATATGTTAATGTAAAAAATCTTGTGTAATATAACTTGTTTGTTTGCTGGTTTTTATTGTATTTGTTATACTTGTATTTTTTTTAAATTGTTTTTGCCATGAAAACGCCTAAGGTGCTGACATGGCATTAAATATATACTACTAAACATTTCAAGAAACAAAATATTTTATGTTTATGCTTTTATGTTTGCGTCTGAATCTCGTGTTCATGATGGTTTGTGTTCAGACGGTCAAACTCAACAAAACCCTGAACGAGTCCATGCCCGGACTCACGGCCAAAGTGTTTCGAACCTTCAACGCCTCGACCACGCTGCAGGATCAGCTCAACAAACTCACCACAGGTGCGTCTGACCCGCGACCTCTGACCCGACCTGGAGCGCTGGAGCTTGATCATGTCAGAAATTAATGACCTGCATCTTATAAATGTTCATAAAGCTGTTAATAACGCGTGTGTGTGGTGTTTCAGAGGACATGACGGTGGAGGAGAAGATCCTGTCATATAACCGTGCGAACAGAGCCGTGGCCATCCTCTGTAACCACCAGAGGGCAGCACCCAAAACCTTTGAGAAATCAATGCAGCTGCTGCAGGAGAAGGTGCCACACCACACACACACCACACACACACACACCACCACCATCATCATCATCATCATCATCTTCATCATCTTCATGATCCTGACAGAACAACACCCGAGCTGATCTGAGCTCCGCTTTATACAGTAATGATCGATTCAAAGCAGCGATAAACAGGAAAATAACAGTGTTCATGTTGAGGAATTCATCAGTTATGAATCTAATTCAGTTTCAGTTCTACAGAGGACAATAGTGACTTCTGGGATATCTTGAAGTAAAACCATAAAACACTTTTAGAACATTAATCAGAACATTGCATTACTTGAAAACTCTTAACTGAAATAAATTAGTTACAACATTATTAATTATTAAAAGTTAAACATGATTTCAAAAAATTTCAAAATAACTGTAATAGTTCATCAATGAAACTAAAATAATGCTGTATTCTGCTTAATTTAGTTTAATAAATTTAATTGTTCAATAACAGTGTTAATGCTGTAAAAGTCATCAATTATGAAACAAATTCAATTTCAGCTGTATAGCAGCTCGACAGAAGACAATAGAGTCTTGTAGGTTATTATTGTTTTTTTATATATATTTATAAATAATTAGTGCTGTCAAATGTTTAATTGCAATTAATTGCATCCATAACAAAAGTTTTTGTTTACATAATATACGTGTGTGTACTGTGTATATTTATGTATAAACACACATGCATGTATATGTTTAAGAAAAATGTTGTTTATATATTTATATATAATATAAAATATAAGAATATGTAAATGTATAAACGTAAATATTTTCAATATACTGTATGTGTGTATTTATATATACATAATAAATATACACAGTACAAACACACAATGTAAACAAATTTTTTTTTTTTGGATGCAATTAATCGTTTGACAGCATGCATATATATATATATATATATATATATATATATATATATATATATATATATATATATATATATATATAAATAAACTGAAATTAAGCTAGTTACCAAGGCAATATTTTTCACTTTTTAGTTTGAAGTTCTAAAGTCACTGAAACTAAATAAACTAAAACTAATAAAAAACATTAGTGAAAAATGCACAACTAAATTACTAAAACTTTAACTAAAATTAAAGTGAAAACAGAAAATATGAAGTCCATTTCAAAATATTAACAAAAACTAATAGTATATCAATGATGCTAAAATAACTCTGCATTACTCTCCTCAATTTATTTTAATGAATTCAATTCAGTTCAATAAGTGTCAATGTTGTAAAATTCATCAATTATGAAACTAATTCAGTTTCAGCTGTAAATCAGCTCTACAGAAGACAATAGTCGTTATTCAGTTCTCATCTGATAGTATCCGTGTGATTAATAATAATATTAATATGAATTCTTTTAAACCCCAGTAGAGGCTGCTTTCAGCTGAAATGTAATTAGTTGATTGGATTGTGCTTTGAGTCGGTCTGTACTGTATACAGTGCTGTATGAAGAGCGTCTTTAATCTCGTGTTTGTGCTGAGGGTCGTTGAGTTCAGTCAGATGTTCCTGACCAGTTTCTGAGGTCAAACTTTATTGGATTCCGGGTGGTTTGTACTGCAGGGGAGTGAAGCGTTTGAGCTGGAAAGGACGAGGCGGTCAGAAATAATCAAAGCGATGATGGAAACAGTTGTTTAGACTCAGTGCTGAGGGCAGCATCAGCGGGTCATGGGTCACACGCTGCTTATGCACTGCATGCTGGACACACACACACACACACACACACACACACACGAGAGAGAGAGAGCCGCCGGCGGTCAGAGGTCACGCTTTTGTCTCTCTGCTTCTTGTTACAGATCCAGAAGAAAAAGGAACAAATTGAAGAGGCCAAAAAGAGCTGAAGGAAGCGAAGAAAGCGCATAAAGACGCTCCGTCTGACAAATCCAAGAAGTAAGGAGTCTTTTAAATGGTCCTGACTCAAGGTTAGAGCCGGTAATCGTCTGCCA
>CM077262.1:481718-519015 GCA_039654775.1 Spinibarbus caldwelli | reverse complement strand
AGCCGCTCCTTCATCTGAGCGACGTGTTCCGCCGTGCGCGCAGCCGCCCTGCTGCTCGTGCCCGCTCTGCGCGGGCGTGTGATCGTGAGCGACTGTGTCCCGTTTTAACGGCTGTCATGTCCAAACTGGAGCAGATTCTGATCCTCGACCCGCCGGGCGACCTCCGCTTCAGAGGTAACCGCGGCTCAGTCACGAACCCCCGGCCCCTTTAGAGGAACCGGCTCGCGGTGGCCTCGGGCCCAGGCTGCGCGGCCGCCCGCATGCCTGCACCCCTCCCCCGGCTGCCGTTTAACGCGAGACCCGAGGACGCGCAGGCCTGTGGGGGACAGCGCACATAAGTGTTGTTTTACACCAGCTCGTTCTGCTGAACGTGTTTCGTGTGAATGTTGACTCGTTAGTGTGCTCGGTGTCGGTCAGCGTTAGCATCAGAGATAAAGGCTTAACAGATTAAAGATTGAGGTGTTGAATGAATCGTCAGTATTACTCAAGTGATCGATACTGAGCTGTTTTAGGGCGAAACCTGATGTTGACAAACTAACATTTGTCCAGCAATCTTCACTTGACCACTGCATGACCAGCACAGCATTTATCAGGTCATTCTCAGTAACTGATCTAGCACAGCTCAGTTTAATACACTGTATTTATCAACCCTCATAATGCAGTCTAAAGTCTGCACACCTTAGTATCTTTGCATTCGCTCCGTTTGGATCAAAAGAATCATTTTATAAAAGTGTCATAACTTATTTATTTATTTTTTTCAACTAAAACCATGTATCTTATCAGCAACTTCTTATTAATGAATAAAAAAAGAAAAGTTTTGAATATTACCATGTTATTACCGCATTTACTCCTTTTTATCCATTTAAAAATTAGATTTTTATATATATATGTATGTATGTATGTATATGTTCCAATATTGATTTGATTATATCATTGTATGAAATTTATAAGAACATATAATCTGAGGATGATCAGTATTAACCGCATTTACACCTTTTTTATTAAGTGAAAAAATTGAGAAATTTTTCGAAATGTTGAATTACACGAACCACACAAAAAATGATTGGTAAATAAATATTTTTTCGCAATATTGATTAGAAATTTTGTTTCAATATATCATTGTATGAAATTTATAAGAACACACACACACACACACACACATATATATATATATATATATATATATATATAATAATCTGAGAATTATCAGTATGAACTTAATAAAATGCCTTTGAATTCATTGACATGGAACATTTTTTTTTTTTTAATGGTTATATCTTAAAAATAATTGTGAAAAAATCTGAAGAAAATTATATTTTGAGGGTCTTAAAGCATTGGCTGAGTTTTGTTCTCTCACTAAAAACTATGCATTTTTATTTTATTTTTTATTTTTTTTAGAGATTTTTATGCATCTCTTCCAGGTCAAAACAGACTGGTTATGAGGGTCAGTTTCATGATGGAGGTGTGTTTTGTCGTCAGAAGCGGCTGGGTGTGTGTGTGTCGTACGGATAGGAAAGAGGCCGGGGTGTTTTTGTATTATTTATGAATGATACGTGAGCCGCTCGGATGAAGCTTCGTCACACCACTGACACTCAGCGCTGATCATGATGGTTCTCCTGATGTGTGCAGGACCCTTCA
Organism: Spinibarbus caldwelli; assembly: GCA_039654775.1. Classification (NCBI taxonomy): domain Eukaryota; kingdom Metazoa; phylum Chordata; class Actinopteri; order Cypriniformes; family Cyprinidae; genus Spinibarbus; species Spinibarbus caldwelli. The sequence continues at coordinate 517,377 of CM077262.1, read as the reverse complement.
CAGATGTGGTGACCGCTAACCTGAAGCTGAGGAACCCGTCCGACAGAAGAGTGTGCTTCAAAGTGAAGACCACCGCTCCTCGCCGCTACTGCGTGCGGCCCAACAGCGGCCTGATCGACCCCGGCGCCACCGTCACCATCTCAGGTCAGACCGGCCTGTGCGTCCAGAGGCTTGGGCATCGTTTCAGTTTTATCCATTCTGATTCTTATCCATTCCAAAAAGATAAAAAATCCAATATAAAAAAAATAATTTTTACAAAGCATTCTGTTGCAGCTGAAAAAAATCTGAACACTTAGGCCTACAAGAAGAACTTTTGCCTGCGCTTTTAACAAAAATACCACAGCAAAACAACAAGACTAATATAAATTTCAAATATTAAAGTATTAAAGACAAGTAAACAGCCAGTAATAAAATAGGAACAAACTAGTCTATTAGCAATAGCATAAATACATACAACTGAACCGAATTTCAGCTACAGAAACTGTAAAGTTTAAAAACACTGCATAGTTTTCTTTTCATAAAATACAGATTATTAATATAGTTATTATATAAATATTATTATTATATTATACTTTATATATATTATTATATAAAGTTATTCAGTCAAGATCAGAGAGTGATTTTCTTTAGTTCTTTGATTATCATTAATGACAGGCGGCTGCTGTCTCTTTAACACCGAGCACACAGATCTAATAAATACTGTACACAAGCGTATTCTTTCTCATGTTTACGTTCGTTTAAGACGGCTGTGTTTATGATGATATACTGATGTAGTTTTCTGCACACTGGTTGATAAATATGAAAGAAATCCGTTCTGGTCTGGAACGATCTTTTCTGCAGTGAAACGCACGGAACGCTTGGAGAACGAACACAGATTGAGACGCTGTTCTCTGTTCTTCAGACGTCTGCGCTGCAGCAAACAGAGCACAAGCTCTTTCCCTTCCTGCACTGAAATCCTTTTAAATCACATTAAAATGCGAGGGGATCCGGTGTAGTGTGACGCTGACGCTCTCTCTGCTCTCCTCCAGTCATGCTGCAGCACGACCCAAACGAGAAGAGCAAGCACAAGTTCATGGTGCAGACCATCTTCGTGCCGCCCAGCGTGAGCGACCTGGAGGCCATGGTGAGCGTCTTCTGCTCATCCTCAGCACACACACACACACACACACACACAGAGCCAGGCCTACATTTAAGAGTTGCATACAAATCTCCACGCATTCGGATTACACAGTTTGAAAAACCACTAATAAACTTTAAATGCAATGCATATTTGTCAGTCAAACATCAATGAAACAGGTCAGATTTCTGTAATAGTGCTAATAAACTCAATGTGTTTGAAGTTGATTTACTATTCTGCTTAGCAATACTGAGATTGAATTATAGCAGAAAGTACATTTGAAGGATAAAATTGCAAGAAAATACAAATACCTGAGAAATACAAAAACAAATTTTTTCAACATATTCAATAATGCCAAAAATTAACATATGCACATATATACATATACGTCTGTCCATACATAAACAAAATATACATCCATTCACACACACACACAAAATAAAAAATTCTAAAACATACAAGTGCAACTACAAAAGTGACCCACATTACATTCATTGAATGTGCTTTAAATATACAATAACCAGTTTTATATATTTATCATCAATCAATCCAGTTTGTTTCAGTGCCATGCAATTTAGCTAATTACATATTGCTTTCCCACAGCTAGCCATATTTTAACCATTTGCTTACTTTTTAACAGAATTGAACTGTTGTCACAGTTGAACAGATTTATGTGGATTCTACTGAATAAATGCATTTTAAAAATATGATTATTTAAATAAAGAGATGCAAATAGTTAATAGTAAATTATACTGTGATTATTTTTTGAGTGCAGAAATCTGACCGGATTCATTTGTTAAAACTCTGTAATCCAAATGCATGGAAATTTTATATGCAATTCAAGCTATTATTTAATTTAGGCTCATATATATATATTTATATATATATTATTATTATTATTATTATTATTATATATTTTTTTCTCTATAACACTTAATAAAATACAGATCATTCCAAAGCAGCTTCACAGAGATAAACAGGAAAATAACAGTGTTAATGTTGTAAAATTGATAAATTGAATTTTAGCTGTAAATCAGCTCTACAGAAGACATTATTCAGATCAATAACAGTTTCAAAGTTCATCAGTTATGACACAAACATCTGCATCACGGCTCATATCAAAGCAGCTGTTAATAAACGGCAGAGTTCATCTTAAATGTGCATCAGTTATCCTCTGAATCCTGGAAACACTGTTTTTCGAGAGAGCTGAGTGAAGCCTGCTGATGTTGTGTTTTACCATTACAGTGGAAAGATGCCAAACCGGACGACCTGATGGACTCCAAGCTGCGCTGCGTGTTTGAGATGCCTTCAGACAGTGAGAAGATGGTGAGTGTGTGTTTGGTCACGATTATAAATCACCATCACTGTTACTCACACCTTCATTCTGCACCGACTCTGATCAGAACGAGCTGGAATCCAGCAAAGCCACGTCAGCTCTGAGCGCCTCGAAGGCCGACGGTCTGTCCATGGACGACACGGAGATGAGGAAACTCATGGAGGAGTGCAAGAGACTGCAGACGGAAGCAGGGAAGCTGCTAGATGAAAACCGCCAACTCAAGGTACTAGAGAACGTCTGCATCTGTACTAACTAGTGTCTCCTGATGCACTCGTACTGACCCAATAATACACGAGATTCAGGGTTCCTACGTGGTTTGGAAAAGTATGGAATTTGATTTAAGTATTTTCTAGGTCTGGAAATGTATGGAAAAATATTTGTGTTTCCAGACTTTTGCTCCTGTTTAGTTTTTTCTTTTATAATAGAAAATTAAGAATTTAATGAAAATAAATTTATCGTACAAGAAGTGAGGTTTCATGGCAGCTGTTTAGTGATCGCCAGATATGACTGAATGAATTCAATGTGCACTTTTTCATTATGCAAAATGCAGGTTATAAGCATTTTGGGTTTCTTCACACTATATTCTTAGCACCGTATTACATAACCTTAAGGACCTTTGCAAAAATAAAAAAATATATTTTTATGTGCACACAAGAAACCATTAAATTTAGCACGTAAGATCAGCCCATTTCACGTGCGGTTTCTTGGCCACCACTGGCTATGCATTAAAGAGACCTAAGGCCTTGAAATATGAATTAAAAAAGCTAAATCTTAAACACTTTTTACAGTACCAGTCTCTTTTATAGACCCTTGAACTTGGCAAATGTTATGCCATCAGTCCATTTCGTCTCATGGTTTCTCCGCCGCAGACGATGTGTTAAATTGGACATTAGGCCTTGATATTAGAGGTACTAACGTAAGAAAAGCCAAATTTTGAGCAGGTAGATCTCTGTTAATTCATGTGCATTCATGCTTTCGTTTTATTCATTGTAAGATGGCAGTGATGCACAAAGGAAACAGGTTATATAAAACTAGAAACCATGCACGTGAAGAGTTTCTTGATGACACAAAAAAGTTTCTTGTGTACATGTAAAAGTCAAGTTATTTTAGGGACTCTGTGTGTTGTCACTTCGAGAAAATCAATAATAATAAATAATAAAAAAAACAAAACCCTGAGAAAATAAAAATATTTACAGATGACTGTACTATATACCAAATATAAAGCTGAAAATATGTTAAATATGGTCTGAAAATCTACCAAGAGGTTTGGAAATTTGAGTCTGGAAAAGTATGGAATTTTGAAATGGAAAATGCGTAGGAACCCTGGAGATTACTGAGAGATTCACAAAACACCAAAAATACTTGCATGAGGTCTGGAGATTTTAGCTTAATATATCAATAATTTAACATGTTCATGGTTCTCTAATGCTCATCAGTGGTCACATGATGATATGTAGGTAAACAAATAAAATGTTTTTTTTTTTTTTTTTTTAATGAAAAAATATTTTTAATTTTAATTTCAAATAAAATATGAAATATGAAATCTTTTTAGTATATATTTTATTTTGACTTTGTGTTTTAGGAGACCAATCAGATGGTCAATAATGATAATTATTATTACTCTTTTTTTTTTAAACTTTATATTTTTTTTGTCTTTATTCATGCCAAACAACTTTTGTATTAAATTGTATCAAGAAGTAAAAAATAAAAAAATAATATAATATAAAATATATATTATAAAATAGCTTATATAATATATAAAATAACTTTAAAAAATAAAATAAAAAAAGTCATGGTTAAACATTTACTTTTCAAAGATTGTTTGTTTTTTATGCCCATCAAGGACGAAACAGGAATTATAGTCTACCAGAAAAATGGACAGTAACGGATTCTTATCCAAAAACATGCATTAATGTATGAACAATTTACAGAGTACAATAAATAAATTAATAAATAATAAAGAATTTAAGTTGTGATCGGGAAAAATGATATTAACAGTGTTCATACACATTGTTTTTTCTGAGAGATGCAGAGCTATTTTACCTCTAATTCTAAAAACGAAGACTGAAATATAGGCTGTTACTGGTGTAAGTTACAATTGTTCTGTAAAATAACTTAATATTCCATAAGTTAAGTTAAAATATATTTATGTCTTAAATTCTTCACTTTCAAACATTCAAACCCTTGAGCTTTAAACATAGTCCTTTTATAAATAATAATCAGCGGAAGTGTGTACAAGAAATTAGTTTGGACTCAAAACCTTTGACATCAGAAAGTGTTTCTCATAAACATTATTATTATTATTATTATTATTATGATTTCACAGTTGTATGTTCCATCTGTGAGTCTGAGAGCAGAAGCACTAAGCACTTTGAGCACTAGGTGGCGTAATGAGCTCAAACTTAATTAAAGATCAGTAACGGCACTAGATGTGTGCCGGTATTCGGTAATGCGATAAATTACGATATTGTTATCATGGGCACTTAAAAATACCGTGAATAATTATTTAGGCTATTACAAATTATTCAGATTTTTTGAATCCATTTTAAGAATACTTTTCCACTTTTCGCATGCGCTCTCTCAAAACTGTATTATTTAATGCACCTGAGCTAACATGAACTATGATTTGTATTTTTTAACAAAGATTAAGAACTTCTGTAGCAAATGTAGCTATTGTTAATGCATTAACTAAAATTAAGTAATGAGATCTTATTGTGAAGTGGAACCTGTTGGTCTTTAGAATTCTAATGCACTTTAATTGCTTTATTGCATTTAAATGTTCAGTTCTCTTTGTTATAAGAAAAAAGTTATTAAACCTGTTATATGACAAACTCTTTTTTGCAACTAAATGTGTCCCTGCAGCACAAAAGCAGTCATAAGTAGCACAGGTATATTTGTAGCAATAGCCAACAATACATTGTATGGGTCAAAATTATCCATTTTTCTTTTATGCCAAAAATCATTAGGATATTAAGATCATGTTCCATGGAGATATTTTGTAAATTTATTACCTTAAATATATCAAAACTTAATGTTTGATTAGTAATATGCATTGCTAAGAACTTCATTTGGACAACTTTAAATGTGATTTTCTCAATATTTAGATTTTTTTGCACCCTCAGATTCCAGATTTTCAAATAGTTGTATCTCAGTCAAATATTGTTCTATCCTAACAAACCATACATCAATGGAAAGATTATTTATTTAGTATAAATCAACCTTTATGACTGGTTTTGTGCTCCAGGGTCAAAAATTTCAAGATCGTGATATACCATATACCGTGATAAAAGCATTAGCAATTAATCGCAACATGAAAATTTGATACCGGCATATGCCTAGACAGCAGGTGTGATGATGATGATGATGATGATGATGATTGTGTGTGTCGCTCTTCATCAGGACGAAGGGCTGAGGATGAGGAAGGCCAATCAGTTCGACAGCTCTGTCTCCAAGTCTTCGTCGGCGATGCTGAGCAAAGACCCTGCCTCCAGATCGCTGCCGTCTCTGCTGGTCGTCATCGCCGCCATCTTCATCGGCTTCTTCCTCGGGAAGTTTGTCTTGTAGAGTTCTGCCGGAGCGGAGCGTGCGTTCTTGTCGATATAAGCGTGGCGTCTGCGCAGACGAGTCCCACGGCAGCGGAAATAAACGTGTCTGTGTACAGGATCATTCAAACGGGCCTTGCCTTTCTCACACGGTTAGTACACACACACACACACACACACACACACACACACACACTCTCAGAAGCGGGCCGTCTGTGGTTCTGGGTGGGTTTCTCTGGGGTCGGGGAAGAAGAAATTGTCCATTTGTCCGAGCATCACTAGCCGCCCAATGGAGGCACTGTGTGTAGAGACCTGAAAAAACAACCTGTCAATCAATAAAAGGACATGTTTCTCTCTCTCTGTGCTTTATTAAGAGTTTAATGGAATGTTTTAAGTGTCATGTACATGTTGTTTGGATTCTTTTGAGAGAATGGGAAGTAATGCAGATTCATCGTCACACAAACACAAGCCGATCGTCTTTGCTACTTGTCGCTGGACAGTAACGTTACACACATCTCCACGTTTGTTTTCTCGAGTGTGACGACGTCAGCTGGGAACGTTTTCCTCACAAACGCAAGCAATTCCCATCATTTCATGGAGTTTTCTTTATGCAAATTATTCTGTTTGATTGTGAGGCAACTTGACTGAATAAATCACGTTTGCAGTCCTGTCCCGTGGTATTTAACATGCTGAAATAAAGAATCTTTAACACTCTTCATGCTGTCTGTGCTTCGTCTCTGATCAGCTGTGCATGAGAACCAATCAACAGTTCAACACAAATGTCTTTCTCACTATTGACCGTCTCTGCGTAAATGTGTCGAATCCAGCGCCAGAAACGTGTATGATGAATGTGTTTTATGATTAGACTGATGGTCAAAACTGGTCCATTATTCTTTCGAAAATACTTAACATTTTAATTGAAATATTACTATAGTTTTCATTAATATTGTGTATTAGGTTTCAATATATTTTCTGTCCTCATTCTAATTTTAAATTAAAATTTTAAATAAGTTCTAATTTTAATATTGTTTTTGTAAAGTTAAATAATTTTCAATTTTAGTACATCGTTAAACTATGAAAATACTGACTTTTCTGTAAAAAAAAATTTCTCTCCAAAATTGTGAGTTAGGTTTTTATATATATTTTCTATTCTCATTCTAATTTTAAATTAAAGTTTTAAACAAATTATTTGTAATTTTAATATTGTTATTTGTTTTTGTAATCTAATTTTCAATTTTAGTATATAAACTATGAAAATGATAAATGTTGGAAAAATAATTTTTTTTATTTTAGTTATTTCATTTCAAGTAATGAAAATGTTATTTTTTATATATATATATATATATATATATATATATATACACATACACACACACATATATAATTTTGGTTTTAGTTCCAAAGTTCATGTGTTCATTCATTGGGCATCATGAGACAAGGTTTCAATCAGGTCCTCTAAAATACAGTCCTGGGATATTTACAGCAATTCAGCATGAAATCAGCAGCTCTGAAGCATCTGTGAAACTAGAGATCACATGGCATTATTTGAACTGTAATTGCTGTTAAATAATATATGATGAGCTCTAGTGAATGTGATGCTGTACAGGATGAACAGGAACTACATTAGAGCGCATGCACGTGTCACGACCTTCACGAGCTTCGTTTAACAACAAAAGTTGGATGCTCACTTTTTTGTTCCTAAACAGTACGAGCAGCTTCATGAACAGTGTTGGGGGTACTGCATTACAAGTAATGTGAGTTATGTAATCAGATTACTTTTTTAAGTAACTAGTAACGCATTACTTTTTAATTTACAAGAAAATATCCAAGTTACTTTTTCAAATAACGCCAGTTTCTTTGTTTTCCCATTGACTGACTGACAGCCCTGATGCCATGTTGAGAGAAATCAAGAGTGCCGAGGTGTTGTGTGTGAACATGATCTTACTGTAGTTCTAGAATAAATGTGAACAGAAAAAAGAGATTCAGTATACCTCGAAATAAATAAAAACTGTGAAATGCAAACTCAGAATATGATGCAAACCTGCAATAATTAAATGTTAAATAATAAAAATACACTTTCCCCCAGGTTCACAGACAAGACTTAAGCCTAGTCCCAGACAAAAATGTAAGTCTGAGCAGCTAAAAGAAACATGCACTGACTGATCTTAAACTATATCAGTGCCTTTGTTTTGTTTCAAGATGCACACCAGTAATGTTGTTTTCTAAGGCATGTTTATAAAAAATTACTTAAATGTCCTAATTGAACTATGGCCTAATCCTGGCTTAGTCTAAGCTCTGTCTGTGAAACTAGGCCTTTATTTATTTTTATTTTTATTTTTTTATTTAACCTTTATTTAACCAGGAAGTCTCTTTTACAAGATAGACCTGGCCAAGGTAGCAGCCATACAGTAAGACAATTATAAAATACAAGTAGTACACATTACAACAATATTTATTTACAATATGTATTTAATCCCATTTTATTAACCAGTGTCTTTGCTGCTGACCTTTGATGATCCAATTGCTAATACCATACTAATAAGCAAAAATTACTTTAGCTAACGTTTGTGCTTCATTTTATTTCATTTATTGAAGAGTGTTGAATTTTCTTATCCTGTGTTCTACTGTACACGTTAATTTAATTTTTCTTCAGCCTGAGGCGTATTCATTTCACATTTGGTGCAAAAGGGCTTTTATGTTTGCCAAAAATTGAACTTTTTATATTAAAAACAAACAAGCAAGCCCTGCCCAGATTTAAAAAGTAACACATAAGTAACGTAATGCATTACTTTCCATAAAAAGTAACTAAGTAATGTAATTATTTACTTTTTTAGGGAGTAACACAATATTGTAATTAGGGATGGAACAATTACCGGTTTGATGATAAATCATGATAAAATTCCCCACGGTTAGTATTACCGTTTCATATTTTAATTGTCATTAAAACCGTATTTGATTACCGCGATTTGAACAACTGAGGATAAATAAATACTGTCCAGCATAAAGCAGAGTTTTAAGTAACAGTCTCACACAGAGTAGTTTCGTTTTGTGTGAAAACATGTCGGAAAAGCTGCGAGGTTTTAATATGAATATAGGAATGAATTAATTATATTAATGCACCTCTGAAGGTTCTGATTGTCCTCAGAAAAGATTCTGAGGACAATCAATAATGAGATAGTCAGAATTGTGAGATAAGGTAAATCAACAATACCGTGATAATACGTGATAATTTAGGTCACTATAATCGTGATGATAAATTTTCATACCGTTACAATCTCTAATTGTAATGCATTACTTTTAAAAGTAACTTTCCCCAAAACTGTTCATGAACTAGTGCAAATGGTCAACATCTTTTGTTGTTCCTGGAGCAACATTATTGTCCAAAAACATAGACCTAACCCTATCCCTACCCATAACAACAGAGGATAAATAAATACTATCCAGCATAAAGCAGAGTTTTAAGTAACAGTCTCATGTGCGCACAGCAGAGTAGTTTAGTTTTGTGTGAAAACATGGCAGAAAAGCTGGGAAGGGAATTATTTAAATGAATATAGGAATGAATTAATTATATGAATGCACCTCTGAAGATCCTGACTGTCCTCAGAAAAGATTCGATGGCATTTTGTTTTCATCTTCGCTCCATGTAATACCTAATAAAATGTGACCCTGGAGCACAAAAGCAGTCATAAGTAGCACAGGTATATTTGTAGCAATAGCCAACAATACATTGTATGGGTCAAAATTATCCATTTTTCTTTTATGCCAAAAATCATTAGGATATTAAGATCATGTTCCATGAAGATATTTTGTAAATTTCCTACCGTAAATATATCAAAACCTAATTTTTGATTAGTAATATGCATTGCTAAGAACTTCATTTGAACAACTTTAAAGGTGATTTTCTCAATATTTGGATTTTTTTGCACCCTCAGATTCCAGATTTTCAAATAGTTGTATCTCAGCCAAATATTGTCCTATCCTAACAAACCATACATCAATGGAAAGATTATTTATTCAGCTTTTAGATGATGCATAAATCTCAATTTCAAAAAATTGACTTATGACTGGTTTTGTGCTCCAGGGTCACAAATAGTGTTCACAATGCTGCTTTGTCCACGGAGGTTACAGTTGTATTTCTGCTGCTCCATCAACGCCACCTGCTGTCAGAGAGTGGATTTACAGAGACTCACATTCACATTCAGTCTGTGTGCAGTTTCTGTCTGGACAACATGTTGTACTTGGTGAAATCACGTTCACCAGGGATAGGGTTAGGTCTATGTTTTTGTACAATAATGTTGATCCAGGAACAACAAAAGATGTTGATTTCACCAAGTACAACATGTTCCTGGATCAACATTCCCATCAACCAATCAGAATTGAGGAATAAGTTTACAGGAAATGTCAATTTTAGCCTTACAACCAGAGTTAGGTGCTTCTACACCCTTGTTATTCAACTATCATTTCCCTCTGATTTTTGGGATAAACTATGGGTGTAGATGAGCTACATGAGCGTGTGCAGCAGGACGAGCGCGGCGGCAGCGGTGAGTGTGTCCAGTGCGTTCGGTCCGCCGCCGGCGCTCAGTCTGAAGGGGTGGTCTCGCTCGTGTCTCTCACAGCGGATCAGCGGTGACTGGAAGCTGGTGGGCCGGCGCTCAGGCCGGTCTGGACTCGAGCCATCGCTGGGTCTCTGGCCGTTGTAGAGGAGGCTGTGTCCAGACGGGTCCTGGCCGGCGCGGAAGAGCTCGTACTCGGTGTGAGGCAGCCGGACCCCCAGCGCAGCGCAGCCCGAGGTGGACGTCACGTCCTGCGGAACGCCCCGCTGCCACGATCCCTCAGCGCCACACTCACGCCCGCGGAAGACGCTCAGCAGAGACGCAGTGGCCACATCCATGGGCGTCACCGTCATGTGCGTCACTGCAGGAGATCATGCACAGGATTACAAACATCAACTGAGAGGAAACTCTTCTTTAACCCCTTAACGGGTTAGTTCACCCAAAAATGAACATTAGCCCATGATTTACTCACCCTCAAGGCATGCTAGGTGTATATGACTTTCTTTCGGACGAATCCAGGTGGAGTTATATTAAAAATTATCCTTGCTCTTCCAAGCTTTATAATGGCAGTGAATGGGTGTTTTCATTCAACAGTCCAAAAGAAGTCAAATAAAGCGCATCCATCCGTAATAAAACATGCCTCACATGGCTCCGGGGGGTGAATAAAGGCCTCCTGTAGCAAATCCATGTGTTTTTGTAAGAAAAATATCCATATTTAAAATGTTATAAACATGTTTATCTCACTTCTGCTGACTGTTGTAGGCAGAAGTGTTCCGGTGGATGATGTAGGACATGGTGATCTTACGCTACGCATAAGTCCTACAGTGTATTTATAACATTTTTAAATATGGATATTTTTCTTACAAAAATGCATCGATTCACAGGAGGCCTTTATTCACCCCCGGAGCCGTGTGAGACACGTTTTATTACGGATGGATGTGCTTTATTTGACTACTTTTGGCCTGTTGAACGAAAACACCCATTCACTGCCATTATAACACTTGGAAGAGCCAGGATAATTTTTAATATAAATATCTCAGCCAAATATTGTCCTATCCTACAAACTATACATCAATGGAAAGATTATTTATTCAGCTTATGACTGGTTTTGTGGTCAGTATGTCAGCATTTGAGTGATGTGTTAGTGGGAACTGACCAGTGAAGGTGAACTCGACGGCGCCCCCGATGGCTGCGGATGGAGCTCCACGGCTGTAGCGTCCGCTGGCCGAGATGCTGAAGGTGGGGTGACGGCAGACAGGGTCAGAGAAGTGATCGTACTGTCCGGTCCAGGTCTGGCTGTCCTCGTGGAAGGTCAGCTGTCGGGTGAGGAAGAGGACGCCCGGACGCACCTCGCACCGTGTGCTGACCCAGCTTCCCTGCAGACGCACCGGACGCTCGGGCCGAGCCGGCAGCACCGGAGGATGATGAAGATCCGCCGAAGACACGATCTGACAGACTCCACAGCGCTCGTCCTGGAAGCCAGATCCCACACACATCATACTCACTCTTCATCTCCCTGTGACTCAAGTCTTCAGACCCTCGTATTCTACAGACACACTTTAAATCATCCAATCAAATCATTCTCATTCTATATCCTGCTTCAATCAGAAACACATCTTGCAGAAGTACACCGGTTGTGATTTTTATTAATTTGTATAATTTTTTGTCATATATTTGTATATATTCTGTCATTTATTTGTATATTATGGAAACCTGTTTCCATCACAGGCAAGGGAACTTTGCAACTTTGCTCAGTTGTAACATCTCACAATTTGAACTTTTCTTCTTAATTCTAATAAAAATTGAGATTAAATTGAGAAATCATAATTGCTAGATACTGTATAAACTCAAGTAAAACTGAATTACAAGAAAAAAGTTGGAATTCTGACTTTACATCACAATTTTGACTATATCGCAATTCTGACTTTATATCACCCAATTTTTACCTTATCTCACAATTCTGACTATCTCATATTTTGACTTTATATTTTGCAGTTTTGGCTTCATATCACAATTTTGCTTTATATTGCAAATCTGACTTTATATCTAGCAGTTCTGATTTCATATCATGCAATTTAGACTATATTTTGCAATTCTGACTTTACATCGCAATTTTGACTTTATATTACAAATCTGACTTTATATTACCATTTTGACAATTCTGAGAAAAAAAATCAAAATTGTGAGAAAAAATATATTGAATTGTGAGATATAAAATTAGAATTGCAACAAAAAAGTCGGAATTGTGATATAAAAAGTTTCAATTAATAATTTTGAATAATTTTTTTTTTTTGCCACAGTATATATTTTTGGTTTAACAGAGAAAATAAAGACCAAAGAACAAAGGGGGTGGGTATGAGACAGACCACTACAAAACCAAATATCCATGAGGAATGATGGCACTGACTAAACACACAGACCATCATATCTGAAAACACTGAATCCTCACTGAAAAACATGGTTTGTGTCTTTGCTGCTGCTGTGAAGCAAACGGTGTTGTAAGAAGCGCTATATAAATAAACTTGACCTGACATATTAAACTGGTTAATCATTCAGAGGTTATCGATGAGCATCAGCACAGAGAAGCTGATTCTGCTTCACACAGACATCCATGCGACGCAGCCGGAGAGATCCTGATTATTCAGCACATATGAATCTGATTTAGCATGCAATAAAACCCTTCCAGCGCAAGCAAGAACTGAACCGGCAGAGCGGCAGGAGACTGATCGGGTCACCAGTAACCCATGGGTTCATAAACTCATCTGGAGAATATGAACAACGTCACACACATCAGAGCAAATCAACAATAAAGACTGCCTCGTGCCATTTTTACATCTGCAAAAGAATGATCCGTTTTTATTTTGCAATGCATTTTTATGTATTTGCTGTAAATATATTTTATGCATTTGGCAGATGCTTTTAACCAGAGTGATTTACACTGAATTTAAGCTATGCATGTTATCAGCTCATGCATTCACTGGGAATTAAACCCATGACCTTGGTGCATGTTCTACTGCTTTACAATTACTTTTTATTCTCCAATTTTTTTTTTATTATTATTTTTTTTTTTACAAAACAAAAATTTGCAATGAAGTAACTTTATATATTCTTAAACACACTTTTGCTGGAAATAATGTGATATAATGTACTGATTGGTTTATAGTCAACACATCCTTGATGATGGATCCAAATCTACTCTATTTTTTTTTTTTTACTTAAAGATTTTTACTTAAAAATTTTAAATAAAATAAAACAAATAAATAAAAAAATATGAATAAAAATGACAAATTTACTAAAACTCTAACTAAAATTAAAGTCAAAACAAAATCTAAAAATAAAATCTAATTTAAAATATGAACAGAATCTAACTCAAAGTGAAAACATAAAATCTAAAAATAAAATCTAATTTAAAATATGAACAGAATCTAACTCAAATTAAAGTGAAAACATAAAATCTAAAAATAAAATCTAATTTAAGATATTAACAGAAACTAACTCAAATTAAAGTGAAAACGTAAAATCTAAAAATAAAATCTAATCTAAAATATTATCAGAAACTATAACTGTTTATCAACGATACAAAAGTAACACTACGCTAAACGCTCAAGTTTGCAAGGCATAAAAATGCATGTACAGATCAATCCGGCAGCGACAGCACAGAACGCCTTTAGAGAAGTTAAAGAGTCAAGAGCAGGGACAGAAGCAAGGACAGTTCTGAATCATAATTCTGTCATCGCGATTCAAGCCGTCATAATGACTTCAGAGTCCGGGGTCCCTCGGTTATAGAGCGGCTTTGATTTAATCTCAATCAATCAGAGAGCTCCTCTACACGTGTCCGCTCGCTTACTGGAGCCGGCCCGGCCATCAATAATTCAGGCCGAACTAGAATGCATTAACATTGCATTACATGCTTCCCGGCCTCTTTTAGCTGCGGCGAGCGCCAGCGGGGGCCACGCACATGAAAGAAATGCATCCATCAGAAAAAGCTCATCTCTCAGCTCCGGCGCTCGGATAGAGCTGCGATCGCAAACACTATTTCCACATTCCCTTTGAAACAGACGGAGATGAGCGGCTCAAGTCACACGCTTTAACCCTTACACTGTCACTAACATTTTTAAACAGACGTCAAAGTGCACTATCCAAACTTAAATTGTTATAATAATTCATGAACGAAAACATTTTGTAATATGATTTTGATGTACCATTTAAATGGTCTGATTTTAAAATGGTTTTCACAAGATGAATTTTGAGGTTTTTAAGCTTTCAGTTGATATATAATTTATGATGAGGGAAAAAGCCAATGAAGAAAAACTGTTTGTGACAAAGATCAGAGCTGGTCAGAGAGGTGCACTCTTGTCATAAATTAATCTTTACAACGATATATAGTTTGTCTTGATTAGATTAGGATGTATTTGTAATATGTGACCCTGGAGCAAAAAAACAGTCATAAGGGTCAATTTTTTTAGATTGAATAAATAAGCTGAATAATTATTAACGCTGTCAAACGATTAATCGCGATTAATCGCATCCAAAATAAAAGTTTTTGTTTACATAATATGTGTGTGTGTGCTGTGTATATTTATTATGAATATATAAATACACACACATGCATGTATATATTTCAGAAAAATATGTTGTTTATATATTAAATATCTTTATTTATAATATAAATTCTATGAACATAAATATAGACGTAAATATTTTCAAAATATATGCATGCATGTGTGTGTATTTATATTTACATAATAAATATACACAGCGCACATACATATGCAAATAAAACTTTTATTTTGGATGCGATTAATCGTTTGACAGCACTAATAAATAATCTTTCCATTGATGTATGGTTTGTTAGGATAGGACAATATTTGTCTGAGATACAACTATTTGAAAATCTGGAATCTGAGGGTGCAAAAAAATCTAAATATTGAGAAAATCACCTTTAAAGTTGTACAAATGAAGTTCTTAGCAATGCATATTACTAATCAAAAATTAAGTTTTGATATATTTACAGTAGGAAATTTACAAAATATCTTCATGGAACATGATCTTAATATTCTAATGATTTTTGGCAAAAAATGTATAATTTTGACCCATACAATGTATTGTTGTCTATTGCTACAAATATACCTGTGCTACTTATGACTGCTTTTGTGCTGCAGGGTCATGTGTAGTGTAGTAGAGCTGAGGAGTGGATGGGTAATACCGGATGAATGAATGTGTAATGTGTGAAGGCCGTGACAGCCGGCGGCTCGCATGAATTAATCACAGACAATGTCACATCCCAAATTAAGTACAATGTTATGTATTATACAGACTTTTACTTCAGTGAACATGGCACTTCATGAATTAATCATTCTTCTGTCAAAAGCTTCATGTATTTTTCAGCTTTGCAGGGTTTTATTTTAACGCTGAAGTTAACGGTCTGTCGTCGTGTGTTTCTGCGTTCGGCTTCTTTGCTTTTTAGACACACGTGTGAACTGGAAACAACACAAACGGATGCTGCGATCAAATCAGCTCTGCTTTCATCAGACATCATGATGCTCTGAAACACACACAGTATGTGATGATGAGCACCTCACGTACACCAGAAATCATCGTTCACATCAACTCAATGCATATACAGGTGCAAATTACATGTGTCCCTGCAGCACAAAAGCAGTCATAAGTAGCACAGGTATATTTGTAGCAATAGACAACAATACATTGTATGGGTCAAAATTATCCATTTTTCTTTTATGCCAAAAATCATTAGGATATTAAGATCATGTTCCATGAAGATATTTTGTCAAATTCCTACCGTAAATATCTCAAAACGTAATTTTTGATTAGTAATATGCATTGCTAAGAACATCATTTGAACAACTTTAAAGGTGATTTTCTCAATATTTAGATTTTTTTGCACCCTCAGATTCCAGATTTTCAAATAGTTGTATCTCGACCAAATATTGTCCTATCCTAACAAACCATACATCAATGGAAAGATTATTTATTCAGCTCTCAGATGATGCATAAATCTCAATTTTGAAAAAAATGGACCCTTATGACTGGTTTGGTGCTCCAGAGTCACTAATTCAGTCCTTTCAGCTCGAGCTTCAGATCTGCGCTTCTCAAAGGCCCCTGGTTTGGGGTTCAATCTAGGATATTAAAATAAGTAGCTAAAATAATTATATTTGAAATGAAAATGATTACATTTTAGGATTCCAGAAGTTTTAGGAGCTGACTGCTCCTCAGGGTTTTTACTCTTTTTAATTAGTGAATTTACTAATCATTTAAAGTCATCTTTAGGCCCTACGAGTTTCAAAGCTTTTTAAGGTCAAGAGAAACAAATTCATTCAAGAGTGTCCAAACTTTCCACTTTGACCATCCAACACATATTTTTATTAAATAAACAATAATAATAATAATTTTCAATCATCTCACAGCTATTATCGTAGTTAAAGTCCACATGAAACATCCATCTGACTTCTGTAATGAGACGTATTTCTGAGTGAAACAGGATGAGAATACAAGATTGAGAATAGAAATATTTTTACTGACAATTTCTAAAAATAAATAAAATATTTTAGGGTTTTGCATGACTAAGTGTATATTTGTATAAAAATGCACATGGAGTTTTAAGATTGTATTAATTTCCAGGATATTTTCAGGTCTAGAAATTAGACTTTTAAAATGAGGCTTCCTCATATATCCAGGTTTCTCAAGACTCGTGTGAATCCTTGTTCTTCAAAGACCAAAAAATGAATTAAAATAAGACATATCTTGATTTTTATTTGTTTTAGCATATATTAATGCTTGTTTTGTGTCTTATTGTAAACTGTTTACTTAAAAAATGAATTAAAATAAGATGTATCTTGATTTTTAATTGTTTTAGCATATAATAGTTTGTTTTATCTTATTTTAAACCATTTCTTTTAAAACAAATGAATTAAAATAAGATGTATCTTGATTTTTAGTTGTTTTAGTGTATTTTAATGCTTGCATTGTCTTATTTTAAATAATTTCTTTTACAACAAATTAATTAAAATAAGATGTATCTTGATTTTTAGTTGTTTTAGTGTATTTTAATGCTTGTATTGTTTTATTTTAAATAATCTCTTCAGAGACAAATTAATTAAAATAAGATATATCTTGATTTATAGTTGTTTTTAGTGTATTTTAATGCTTATTTTATCTTATTTTAAATAACTTCTTCAAGGAAAAATGAATTAAAATAAGACATATCTTGATTTTTAGTTGTTTTAGTGTATTTTAATGCTTGTTTTGTATTATTTCAAATCATTTATTGAAAGAAAAATTAATTAAAATAAAACATCCTGATTTTTAGTTGTTTTACCATATTTTAATAAGTAATTTTATGACATATTTCTCTGTGAAATGGGATGAAGGTTGATTAAAAACGGAGATTGATAAAACTAAGCAAGTTATTTACATGCATTAGAATGTAAATGATTTCATGTTGACATTACAGTGTTTTTCAGCTGCTTACACACGAAATCTTTCCTTTTCACACAGTTTCTGAAAGCTGACACTCAAACAGCAGAAGCACACACCAAATCTGCAAAACCATACACTGATTCTCAGCCTTTGACTCAAAGGAAAATGAAATGAATTTTTTCAATTTCATAAAACACTTTTTGCAAAACACAACACACAATTCTCTATCAAAAAAAATCAGAATGCCTCACTAATTCATCACTAACTCTTCACGTGCTTCACTGAACACCAACCAATCAATTAACACACATCTACACATGCTTGATGTGTTTCTTTTCTTCTGTACGGTGTAATACTTTATTCCTTACAAGTGCTTACAGTAAAAAATGTTTGCTTTCAATCTTGAACAGAAATGAACACATGAGCTCATGAAAGAAGAGCTTTAGGTTTTGAATAACTGTGTTTATATGATACAGTCAAGCCAAAATTTATTCAGACACCTTCAAAATTTCTCACATTATATCACAATTTATTCGCTGTAGTTTAGAAAATGGTGCTAAAATATGAGAAGAACTCAGAGTTAAACTGTGTCAGAACAAATTCATCTTGATAAAGTCAGATAACTTTGATATAAAGGTATGTAATGAATTCAGTTGAATAGCTGTCAGCTGTTAATTTAAGAACACAATTAGATAATACCAATTTAGCTCAAACAATTACCAAGCAATGCTTCATTTTGTTCAGTCTGTGGTGGAAAAAGGTTGCATATCTGGTGATATCTGGTGTCTGAATAAATTTTGGTTTGACTATATATCCAAAAATATAATATTATGGCAAAGGTGTCTGCAATGTAAGACAAATGTTTGCTGTTGAGATGTGTTTGTGATGTTTTAAATGCAGTGCTTCTTTTGCAAGAGATGTGATGCATTTTCCATTTTGCATTTTGTGTGTGCAATTCTTGGATTTGTGTATAAAGTAAAAATAAAAAACAAATAGGCAAAATTTGAAAATGTGTGTAAGCAGCTGAAAATAACTAAAGACTGTATTGCACTATATTCTATTCTGAGCGCTTGTCTCCTCGCTCTGGGTTAATATTAATGCCCTGCGAGGGCCGGAGCGGAGCGCATGCATATGCAGCAGCGCAGACGTCTGCGTCTGACCTTGGCGCTCCGCAGGGGGCTCTGGTAGCCCGCGGGCTGGTGGAGGCTCCTCTGAGCACGCTCCGTGTGAACGTCTCCCAGGAACAGCTCCTCGGCCCCGAGCTCCAGGCGCATCAGCGTCAGCTCCTGCATGCTGCGGTCCGGATCCGGGTCGCAGGCCGTCTGCAGGCACCGCAGCTGGACGCGGCTCACATGCACCTCGCTGACCGTTCCTCCGCGCACCAGCCAGGAGCCCCGCAGCGGCCGCACGCTGCCCCGGATCAGCAGGCTGGAGCTGGGCTCGCTGCAGTCAGGGTCCTGGTAGAAGAACTGCAGCGCCTGGAAGCCACCGTCGGGGAAGAAGCGGTAGGAGCGGGTCAGGAACTCCGGACCGGGTCGCACCTCGCAGCTGCAATCACGACAATACAAGTCCTTTTCAGTGTTTTTTTGCCTGTGTTATTGCCATCTGCATACATTTTGGCACAGGTGTGTATTTTTATTTTAATTTTACTATTTCACCCCTATTTCCTTTAATAAATCTATTTTGCACTAGGTACAAAAAATAATTCCTCTCAGGACCTTAAGGACAAAAATGTCCCCATTAAAACTGCTATTTTTAATCACGATTTAACTGTAAAATGATGCAATTTTTGTTAATAGGCTTTCATTCTGTTGGCAAGGCTTCAAAATGTAATTTTTTACTCTTTTTTTTTACCATATGGTGCCATTTTTTCAGGTTTGGTCTATAAAGCAAATACTCGCTTTATTCCTGTTTTCTGCCTCTGTATATTATAAACCCAATTGGATAAATAATGCAGCTATAATTGTGTGGGTGTGTTGGTATGGATGTCAGAGTGTGGTTTGTATGTGTGTCATAAAAAAAATTGTGTGTTCTTGTAATATTTGAGAGAGAAAACCTCACAAATCCAACCACTGTGAGGAGTTTTGCTGGCATCTAATGGGGAAAATTTGGTACTGCGCCCAAAACAAAATCTTACTGAAAGCTCATTTTTTGAGATATCAACCTCAAATTTGGAACACAGCTTGTTTAGATTTATGGCTTTGATTTTCTAGCAGGTTTAGAGTTCAACATGTTTCATAAAATATAAATTTTTTATAAAATACTGTTCATAAATCATTTTCATAAACTTAAACCTCTATAACTTTTTTTTGGTTTCACTTTTTAAACATTTACTTCAACAGTAATCTGCCATGGGTCTTCTTTAAAATGAGACCAAACTTAACTCTGTGCTCCCAAGCTTCAAATTTTTATGACAGTTTTTTGACACGGACATTTTTTGTCCACTATGGACCTATGTGTAACTTTTTTTAATTGCCGCACAAGGGTTAAAGCAGGGGTGTCAAACTCAGCTCCTGGACGGCCAAAGCACTGCAGAGTTTAGTTCCAACCCTGCTCCAACACACAAACCATGTAGTTTTCAAATAAACTTAAATGACGTGATTAGCTGGATCAGGTGTGTTTAATTAGAGCTAAACTCTGCAGGGCTACAGCCCTCTAGGAACTGAGTTTGACACCGCTGCTTGCCCATTTAATTCCAAATTTTTCTGAGGCATAAAAATATCAAAATGATGTGTCATTAGTAACCCCTTGAAATAATATATTTTTTTTGGAAAAGTGTGTGTTTTATGGTTGATCACAATTGTGACCGGTGGGATAATGTGTATAGGCTACTGAAATTAAATTATTTCTGCAGTCATCAAAATTCTTATATATCTCAGTTTCATCACATTCTATGCTACTATTAGGCTATACATAAAAAAACCCTTATACAACACTGAATACACATACTAAGATACAAACAAACAAAAAAATTATTATCGTTATTATCCCACCGGTCACTACTGTTGCCATCAACATGTTTACTCATTCTGTGTCCACACTCAACAAAACTGAATAATTGTGAATTCATATTAATACTAGACACCTTAAAGATAATGTGTAGGCCTACCAAAAATCTTTGTCATATCTTTATGTTAACATACATTTGGCTACTAGCCTTTTGTTTTGGAGCTTTAATGCAGCCATCATCATCTCATGATGCAAACAGGAATTAAACTGCTCTGCTCATGTGACAGTTTGCATTTAATTGAGACTCTTTATTTTTCATACTTGCAGAAAATGCACTAAAACACATTTTTAGAGCTTTATAAATGAAAACCTTCTTTACGGTCACTATTGTGACCAATGGGATTAAATGGGTTAAAGGGTTAGTTCACCCAAAAATGAACATTAGCCCATGTTTTACTCACCCTCAAGGCATGCTAGGTGTATATGACTCTTCTTTCAGACGAATCCAATCGGAGTTATATTAAAAATTATCCCTGCTCTTCCAAGCTTTATAATGGCAGTGAATGTGTGTTTTCATTCAACAGTTCAAAAGAAGTTAAATAAAGTGCATCCATCCGTAATAAAACATGCCTCACACGGCTCCGGGGGGTGAATAAAGGCCTCCTGTAGCAAATCAGTGTTTTTTGTAAGAAAAATATCCATATCAATATATCACTGCCATTATAACATTTGGAAGAACAGGAAATTTTTTAATATAACTCTAACTGGATTCGTCTGAAAGAAGAAAGGTGAGTAAAACATGGGCTAATTTTCATTTCTGGGTGAACTAAACCTTTAAAGGCACAATATGTAAGTTTTTGCCGCTAGAGGTTGCATTTTCTAAACAATAACAAAGGTGAAGCTTGATGATGCTATGAAGGGGGATGTTCATGGATGAGGTAATGAATACATTTTTTTTATTACCTGTACTTTCCACAGTTATTCAAACAGCGAATAAATTATACAGAGAAAGTGAGCAAAGAACATTTACATTGTCAAAGAACATTATGAAAAAAACGCAAAAAACTCCTCTTATAATCAGTAAAGCTGTCTATACTCGGTTTTATGAATGAATCTCTTACATCATACATACATCTGCACTTTGTTCTTTATGATGAGAGAATTTGCATGAGAGCTGAATTCAGTCAGAGAGCAAAAATTCACATTCACACAAGGTGCTGGGAAAATAAATCGATGCATCGCGATTCGTGGATCGAGTCTGAGATTTTCTGAATGCATCATGATTCTCTCTGGAATCGATTCTGAGCATAATTTTTAACAGCAGATGGTGCTCTGATCTAGTTTTTAACCACACACTCAAATGCTCACGAAGAAGAGCGCTTGTTAGGGATGGGTGATACCACTTATTTTGTTTTCGATACGATACCGATACTTTTAAAGGCCAGTATCGTCAATGTTGATACTGATACTTCTAAACTGAACTTTTAAATGATAAAATTGATTAAATTATTAAATTACTAAGAGTAAAATGGGTAATGATACCCACTTAATTTTACATTTGAAATGCATTTTAACATTCAGTATACCTTAATTGCAACTTATTAGGTTATAATTTTGTTTACGCATGGTTAAAATGTTTACTGTCTTGCAACATTCCTACACAATTTAATGCATATTGTCCACATTATTTTTTGTTAAATAAAACAAAATGAGTTTATGATTAAAACAAGAACAAATATCTGCCAATAGAGTCAGAAAATGTACCTTTGACAGATATTTGTTCTCATTTTAAGAAACAACTTGCTTAATGTTGTTCAATTTCTCTGAAAACAAGACTTCATGTCTTAATTTCGCATCTCAAGTGAATGCATCTTGATTTATAGCTGTTTAGATATTTGTACTAGAAAACAAGACCGAAATACTGAGGAAGATGTTTATTTTTTGCAGTGTATGCAACAATTAATGCATGACTTTATTAAGAATTTCTGCTTGGATTTAAGACCTTTTTAAGGCCTTGATTTGTGCAATTAAAACTTTTTAAGACCCACAGAAACCCTGTTAAGACACTACAGATGAAACCAGCGTGTTTTCATGCTCTGCTCAGTTTTTGGTCTATTTTAATTCCATAATATGTCTTTTTTTAGACTAGAGAAAAGAAAACATCCAAAATACAAGTTTAAGAATTTATTTTATTGCACCTTCTCTATTCGTGTCTGTAGATTTCAATCAGAGTTTTTTCTTTACAGTTTTATTCCTCTCTATATTCTGAAGGTTTGTACATATTTCATTCAAACTGATTTATACAACATTTCACTCCTAAAAACATGGTGAAAATGTGTTTGTTTTCTGTCTGTTGACAGTATTTTCTGATTTATGGAGTGATAAAAAGAGAAATCCTCTTTGGAAAAACCTTTAACTCTAATATGACAACAAAATCAAACACAAATTATGAACATGACTTTATCCAAATTTCAGATTTCTGTTTTGGGAATGTATGCAAACTAGTGCATATCTAATTAGAGAATGTCTCGTTTGCATGTTCAAACACAAAATTTCATAAAATTGTAATGCATGTCTTAATGTACAGTGTGGGAAAGTATGCTGATGTCTGTTAGACTGCTGACCTGTGGTGTTTCACATTAATATTCAGATTATACAACACCACGTCTATTAGAAATGACATTGTATACTGTAAATATCGTTGTCTCTGATGCACTTTTATTGTCAGTCGCTTTGAATAAAAGCATCTACTCAATGCATAAATGCAAATATATGCTTATTAGTGAAATATCACGAATTCCAAAACATTTCAATCATGCTTTAAGTCCAACAAACCAAAGAATCTGCATAGTATCATAGCAGACGTTCAACTCATTGATTAGGATGAATTTAATGAGCATTATTTGAGTTTGAGTCACCTGTTGGACACCCAGTGTCCGGTGATGTTGGGCGGTGTGTGAACGGTCACCTGCTGTCCATGAAGCTGTTTGAGTCTGGAGTGACACCTGTTCCTCTGGACCAGAAGAACCGGATCAGAACCGAGCCCCAGCATACACACACTCACTGTGAACACACACACACACATTACACTCCATAATCATTAGAGATGGTCACTGGATGACTGAGAAATACCTGATCAACATCTTTATTCAAACCGAATGCGTTCAAATCTTCAAATCTCACACATTTGATTCAGTCAGTGGCAAATGATTCCTTTACGCCCCTCACAGACTTCTGCCGGAATATTAATATTCAAGGCATAAAAACCAAGTTACTCACCAGAGGAAAGCAGAATGACGAGAGAATATAAAGACAACATTTTAACAACAAATCCTCACAAAAATCACAGAAAGTTTCGCGTAACAGACGATTCTCGTGAAGAAGATGAGAATGTTAAACGCGTTAAAGTTTCACATCCACTCTGTAAAGAATAAATGTGATTTTCCTCGTCGTTACATCCTCAGAATCAGCCTTTAGAGTCCAGAAAGAGCGTAAATGCAGAGCAAGGAGTGCGAGCGTCATTGTGAGAGCGACACCTTTCATTTCTGACTTCAGACTGACGAGAATCTCCGCTTCTAGCGAAGCTCGACTCGCGAACGAGCCGTTCATTTGAACCGATTCTTTTAATGACTCGGTCAAAACGAAAATCAATCGACTGTACGGAATCACTTTGTTAGAATTAAAACTAAACGGTGAGATGGGAACAATATTGTTTGAATAATTCATATTACTGTTAGTAATAAATAATATTATTAACTAGGAAAAGTATTGCAAATTTTGTTTTAACAATAACATTGGAACACGATATTTAAAATAATCTATATAACCTATTTAAAAAACGTAGTTACCAGCAGCAATATGACTATATACAGAGATTTTAAAAAGACACATTTGAATGATAAATCAAAGGATTCAGTGACGCTCCGCTCTATGAACACGTTCATCTATAATGAATCGTTCGAATGAACCGACTCAAATGAATCGCACTTCTCCCCCGCGGAGCGCAGTCGTGGGCGCGCTCTCTGATGGATCAGACTCAGATTCAATCACCAAGATCTTATGAGTCACTCTGAGTGTGTGTGTGTGTGAGTGTGTGTGTGTGTGTGTGTGTGTACGTACCTGTTTTTATATCCCGGTGGGGACTTAAACCTGAATACACACAGACTCACGGGGACTCGTGTCACGGTGGGGTCCTAAATTGAGGTCTCCACGGGTAAAGAAGCTTATAAATCACACAGAATGAAGTTTTTTGAAAATCTAAAACTGCAGAAAGTCTCCTGTGAGGGCTAAGTTTAGGTGTAGGGTTGGTGTAGGGCAATATAATATACGGTCTGTACAGTAGAAAAACCATTACGCCTATGAATGTCCCCACAACCATAGTGAAACAAGTGTGTGTGTGTGTGTGTGTGTCGTGATCAGCGCAGGTAGATAAGAGCAGGTGTGGGTTTGTCTGTGTAGTTTCTCATTATGATATTTACAGCGCAGGAGTTTGACTCTGGCAGCAGAAGCAGGAATTAAGACCTGATTCTGTTCTGATTGTAAGCTGTTTCAGATCTTATGAATTTTTTACTCTTCTCTTGTATTTAATTTTAATGACGTGACTTTTGAAACAATTAGGCGACTCGCATGAAGTCAGAAACTCTTCAAAGCTGTTTAACACACAGCCAGTCATTAATTCACTTCTGAATATCATGCACTTTCTGTCTTATATGATATAAACTGTACCATGTTTTTGCACATGGCTTCATGGTAATCCAGAGGTATTCTCGTATTAATGCAACTACTTTGGTTTGTGATGGTCCCAGATAACAAAAATATGTTCTAAGAATGTTTTGCTGTAACATTGAAAAAGCATTGTTTTGCTGTGACATTCAAAACATATTTAAATTCATATCATGGTTTTCAAACATTAAGAGAACATTCAATTTGATAATTTTGCACACATTATGGGAACATTAAATTTTCTCTGAACGTTCTGAAAAAAAATAAATAAATATATTCCATAAACGACATATAAATGTTTTTGTGGTTTTGAGAACCTTGTCGGAACGTTCCTTGTTAACTGGGTAAATATTAAAATAAATACAGAAAACATAAAGAATGATTTTTCAAAGATTTTTGGAGTGTTTTACAGGAAAATAAGTAAAATTGCAAAATCTTCTAGTAATTTCTGAGTGAAAACGTTCTAAAACATTTTTCTTCCAGTGTACTATAAAATGTCACTTACAAAAAAAGTACTAAATTTGACTATTTGGAGATGGAAATACCACAGGCATACATTTTAGTACCACAGTACAGTAAAAATCTAAGTACAATACACGCGCATATATATATATATATATATATATACACACACACACACAGTGGGTACGGAAAGTATTCAGACCCCTTAATTTTTCACTCTTTGTTATATTGTAGCCATTTGCTAAAATCATTTAAGTTCATTGTTTTTCCTCAATGTACACACAGCACCCCATATTGAAAAACACAGAATTGTTGACATTTTTGCAGATTTATTAAAAAAGAAAAACTGAAATATCACATGGTCCTAAGTATTCAGACCCTTTGCTCAGTATTTAGTAGAAGCACCCTTTTGATCTAATACAGCCATGAGTCTTTTTGGGAAAGATGCAACAAGTTTTTCACACCTGGATTTGGGGATCCTCTGCCATTCCTCCTTGCAGATCCTCTCCAGTTCTGTCAGGTTGGATGGTAAACGTTGGTGGACAGCCATTTTTAGGTCTCTCCAGAGATGCTCAATTGGGTTTAAGTCAGGGCTCTGGCTGGGCCATTCAAGAACAGTCACGGAGTTGTTGTGAAGCCACTCCTTCGTTATTTTAGCTGTGTGCTTAGGGTCATTGTCTTGTTGGAAGGTAAACCTTCGGCCCAGTCTGAGGTCCTGAGCACTCTGGAGAAGGTTTTCGTCCAGGATATCCCTGTACTTGGCCGCATTCATCTTTCCCTCGATTGCAACCAGTCGTCCTGTCCCTGCAGCTGAAAAACACCCCCACAGCATGATGCTGCCACCACCATGCTTCACTGTTGGGACTGTATTGGACAGGTGATGAGCAGTGCCTGGTTTTCTCCACACATACCGCTTAGAATTAAGGCCAAAAAGTTCTATCTTGGTCTCATCAGACCAGAGAATCTTATTTCTCACCATCTTGGAGTCCTTCATGCGGGCTTTCATGTGTCTTGCACTGAGGAGAGGCTTCCGTCGGGCCGCTCTGCCATAAAGCCCCGACTGGTGGAGGGCTGCAGTGATGGTTGACTTCCTACAACTTTCTCCCATCTCCCGACTGCATCTCTGGAGCTCAGCCACTGTGATCTTTGGGTTCTTCTTTACCTCTCTCACCAAGGCTCTTCTCCCCCGATAGCTCAGTTTGGCCGGACGGCCAGCTCTAGGAAGGGTTCTGGTCGTCCCAAACGTCTTCCTTTTAAGGATTATGGAGGCCACTGTGCTCTTAGGAATTTTAAGTGCAGAAGAAATTTTTTTGTAACCTTGGCCAGATCTGTGCCTTGCCACAATTCTGTCTCTGAGCTCTTCAGGCAGTTCCTTTGACCTCATGATTCTCATTTGCTCTGACATGCACTGTGAGCTGTAAGGTCTTATATAGACAGGTGTGTGGCTTTCCTAATCAAGTCCAATCAGTATAATCAAACACAGCTGGACTCAAATGAAGGTGTAGAACCATCTCAAGGATGATCAGAAGAAATGGACAGCACCTGAGTTAAATATATGAGTGTCACAGCAAAGGGTCTAAATACTTAGGACCATGTGATATTTCAGTTTTTCTTTTTTAATAAATCTGCAAAAATGTCAACAATTCTGTGTTTTTCTGTCAATATGGGGTGCTGTGTGTACATTAATGAGGAAAAAAAATGAACTTAAATGATTTTAGCAAATGGCTGCAATATAACAAAGAGTGAAAAATTTAAGGGGGTCTGAATACTTTCCATACTCACTGTATATATATATATATATATCTTTTTAAATACAACAATTATTATTGTATTGGTGGCACATTTAACAAGAAAATACTATATTTTAGTGCTGTCAAATGATTAATCACAATTAATCACATCCAAAATAAAAGTTTTTGTTTACAAAATGTTTATTGTGTATTTTTATTATGTATATATAAATATACACACATGCATGTATATATTTAAGAAAAATGTTATGTTTATATATTAAATATAATATAAATTAAATGAATATAAATATATACATGTAAATATTTTCAAAATATATACTGTATCTGTGTATTTATAAATATACACAGTACACACACATATATTATGTAAATAAAAACTTATTTTGGATCACGATTAATTGTTTGACAGCACTACTATTTTTACTATCATCTTTAATTCAATGTGTTGCAATTTATTAGCAATTTTTTTTTTTTATAATTTTACATAATTTAAATTTACTAGCAATTTCTGAGGAAATTGTTTCAATGGCATTTTTTTTCAATGCAAGGTCAAAACAAAAGGAAGCGACCGTGGAGGAGGAGGATGAACTGATGAATCTTCATCAGCAGCGTTTACTATAGTATCACAGAGCCTTCAGACTGAGAGCCGTTTACTGTAATTGTGCTTTAAAAGCTCATTCATGCCATCGCTGATATTAAGGAACGCTATAATGGCCTGCCAGAGTGTTCAATTACTGCTGGCAAACTCATCTTTAATTCATGCGCCTGTTTTTTATAGATCTCGATGATGAGGGCGATTTGTTTTGCTAAAGTGGATCTGCGACGCACGGCTCAGGTGTGGCTTATTTGGTTATTTGTCATTTAGCAGATCATTTCTCATACTGGCTCCTCGGGCCTGAGATGATCAGAGCTCGTCTCTCTCTGGCGTCTGCAGAACCAAGACCACAATATACGTGTTAAGATGAGTGAGGAAAACAGCAAACGCTTCACACGTCTGCAGGAGCTCTGAGAGCAAAACACTGCAGAATCAACATGAGATCATGAGCATAAACACACGGCTCCGGAGCGAGACCAGGCCTTAAACAGCACTCGGCAAAATAGAAGTGAACCTATAGATCACATTTAAGTTTGCATGTGTTTTTGTTTAGAATTATATTTCATGCATCAGGCTGTATGGCTCATGTAGTGAGAATATGGAGCGCGATTTTATTCAGAGACTCAAACTGAGTAAAAATATGAATTTGCAGCAGATGCTGATTTTTATGCGATGAAATTCTGATGCTTGTAATGTAAATCAGTGAGATGTTTATAACAGTACAGCAGATACTGATGTAAAATGATCTACATATCAGTCATTGCTCTGTATCTCCAATAATGTTTTAGTAGGGCCATTCTAGAATTGGTGCAAAGTCAGAATTGAAAACTGGGGGGGATTTTTCCACAAATGTTGTATGTATGCAAATTGCATAATATCCCAGGTACACATTTCTAGTTAATTGTGCAGTTAATTCTCATATTTTTAGAAAGTTTTGAAATATTTTTCCTCTCCTCAAATTTATCACTACTGAAACACAGTAATATATAATTTAATAAGGGTTATATTGGCCTATTAAGATTTTGGTTACATCTACCTTGTAAATATATTTTATTTGCTATTTTATTGAAAATTTTTTCAGCTGTAAATCAATAACAATTACAATTTTAACAATATTTCAACTGTGATTCATGAGATTTCTTCAATTTTGAATTTTTTTTATTTTATATTTATTTTTTTTGTAAAAGGCAAAAAGTTGATCATACAGATTTCAAAGTTAAGGATTCATTAGTTTGAATATACATTGAACCAAAAACAATCATAACATCCTAGTTGATAATTCAGTATGCTTTATTTTTGACAAAATGTCCCATGTTTCAGTCAGTAGTAACCACATCACATTACAGAATTTTAACCCACATACTAAAACATTTCTAAAACATACTAAAGTACCAAAAAATTGCATAAAACTGTACTAAAATTTTTTATTTCCTCCAAATAAAGGATTATGTGTTCCCTTTTGTCAGTCTTGACAAAACACTGTTTCAGTAGTGACATGAAAATGCAGGATTTTTATTTTTTTTTTTACATAAAGTTTCATTATTTACAGAGAAAATATAAAATAACTATTTTTTTAAACTTCACTTTAAAAAAAAAAAAAAATTCAAAACAACGGAATAAAATGCAAAAATTATTTCAATATTTTCATATCATTGAAGTTTAGGAGTTATGGTTCGGGACAGCCACCTTCCAAATGAAAAGTACCCAATAAATGATGATTTTATATAAATTAAGCTTACTGATATATTAAATATTCTTGGGGGTTTCAATAGATAATAAAATGATCTTCGTAAACATTTAAGATTTGAATATAATTGTTTTTAAATGTGCTTTTTGGTTGTGGTAGAGCAGTTTGGACCAGTTCTGTAGAATGTCTTAGTAAGCTGAGATTGAAATGATCCAAACATATAATGCAATGCTGATTGAGAGATGAAGGAATAAACGCTGCTCAGAAGATGTGAGATGAAGATCATTCCTCCGCTGAGGAACAGTGAAAGTAAAGCTTCTGGAAACAAACGCTCCTCAAAAGATCCTGATGATCAGATTTGAGACTAAAACATGATTGATGGAGAATCAAGTAAAGTTGAGCTGCTTCAGTCCAGTAAGTGTTCATCTGGAAATATGACTGCAGTTATTCTGACGCTTACTTGAGAAAAATCAGTCAAGATTTGAGACGCAGAAAGACACTGAAGCAGCAGCTGAAGCTGGACGCTTGTACAATTACACTAAAAGAGCTTTTACTGGATAAAACACTCTAAACTCTCAACCAGACGACAGGTTTAACAGCAGAGTTTGATGATTTAAAGGCCTTATGATAGGATGCAGTAGAATTTAAACATGTTTTCAGCTTCTAGTTTTATAGGCTGAATTTCACAAATCCATGTCCAGCTCATGTTTCACTCGACAAATCAATAAAAAAAAATGAATAAATTCTTGAGCTTTGAGGGTGAAACACGAGCTGGATGTGATTGTGTGTGTGTAAAGGTCTGAAACTGGCAGCTCCGTAGTCTCTCAGTGCTGGTCAGTCAGGGTCAGAGGTCACTGACCCATACCCAAGCATTTACAGAAACAGGACTTCCTCTAAAGCAGCGTTTCTTTAATCAGAGGAAGACTGTGGCTTTGTGAGACACGATGAATAAATGCATGAGCAAAAACTAGACTCCGTGTCTGCTATTAGGCCGGAATGGATAATTAGCCGGTCCTCCTAAACACGGCCAGCGTCATGAAAAATACATCCCAAACACAGCTTAGCTTCAAAGACGGCCGTGTTGCTCTCGCAGAAGCCTGTCGCTCATTTACACGTCTGCAACAGCTGTAGATGTTCCAGCATCTGACAGCCCTCCACATGCAAACAAACACTGATTTGAGACGAACGTCCCAGCAGCTGTTGGATTTACAGGCCCAGAGTTTTGCTTCTGACATTCAGAACAGCATTTCATCCCTCCGTGAGGAGCAGAAACAGCTTGGTGCCGTTCAATATTCAATGGCAGACTGCCACGACAGACACTGGAAACCAAACTCACACGCTCGCCGAGAAAACCCAGGCTGCTTCTAACACTCATTTTCACAAAGCAGAATCAAACGAACGCTCAAAATGAGATGCTTAATTCAGTTGTGCTCTAGTCGTCTCATTTACAGGCCATTTTAAACAGATTCCCCATATATATAACGTCTGGCACAAAAGGTTTTAGTTTGATAAATGCACGCCTCCAGCCGAAGCCTCATTTGCACAGTAGGATCATTGAAGACGACAGCGGCGAACCCAAATGAGTTCTGTTCGGATGGACTAATCCGCAGGATACACAGCGGGAAAAATCCTTGTTCGGATCGCAGCTGAGAAGACTGATTAGCTCGAGAGCATCGAGCACCCTGGAAAAACAAAAGCAAGATGAAGAGGTTGAGGGAAATGGAGAATCAGAAGCTGCGAACGTTTCACGCCGCATTCGGAAGGTCAATCTGTTTTAGTGCATCTAAAGAAACTAATTTGAAAAGGCTTGTTTGTCCTTGATGTGAGAAAGCTGTTTCCTTCGGAGGAACATTTGATTTGATTTTAGATTAAAGTTTGGAGAAAAGAAACACCTACGGAATCATTTCGCCAGCTGAATTTGGCACCTTTGGGATCTTGGAATAAAAACCCTCAGATATCAGCCTGTCTAAAACTCTTACACTTGCAGCAATACAATAGATCATCCATTTCTGGCTTCCTAAAAAAAAAACCTCTCAGTGACCCGTTCTTAAAAGAACTGTGCTTTCTTAGTGTGAAGAATATTAAGGAATAGTTCAGACAAAAATGATCATCTGAGATCAGGATGAGTTTGTTTCTTCATCAGGTTTGTAGAAATGTGTCTCTGCATCAGTGTCTCAGCAATGGATGCTCTGCAGTGAATGGGTGCCGTCAGAATGAGAGTCCAAACAGCTGATAAAAACATCACAATAATCCACAAGTAATCCACACCACTCCAGTCCATCAGTTAACATCTGGAGAAGACAAAAGTTGAAACAAATCCATATTTGTTTAGAGCTGTTTTGTCTTGTAAACGCTGCTTGATCTGTGCACATTTCTCTCCTGATTCAGACCAGAACACTTTTTCACTAGAGGAAGAGTTATTATGGATTATGGACTCGTATTTGAGTTAAAAACGTCTTAATGCTGGATTTGTTTCAGCTTTTGTCTTCTCCAGATGTTAACTGATGGACTGGAGTGCTGTGGATTACTTGTGGATTATTGTGATGTTTTTATCAGCTGTTTGGAATCTCATTCTGACGGCACCCATTCACTGCAGAGCATCCATTGCTGAGACACTGATGCAGTGACCAGAGGTGGACAGTAAGTACATTTACTTGAGTATTGTACTTAAGTACACTTTGAGTATCTGTACTTTACTTGTGTTATTTTTTCTGGAAACTTATAACTTTAACTTCACATTTGAAAGACAAATATTGTACTTTTCACTCCACTACACTTCTATCAAGGTCCTCGAAGTATAAAGTCGTTAGCAGCTCTGAAAGTCAGTGGGTGATTTTTTTTTCTTCTCTAAAAAGTAAGACTTTCTTTTTTTCCAGACAGTTTATCAGTAATCACTCTTGTAGGGCTACATGAAGTGATTGCCCAGCATTTTCTGAACACTGACCAGTTGCAAATGTGATATTTATTTACAACAATTCAATAAGTTAAAATCGTGGTATATATTAGACACGATATTGTCTGATTTTGCTAAATTGTGTAAGTGAAAATATTAGCTATAAAGCCACAGAAGAACTGTTGTGCGTCTCCTAATAAAACACAACACAGGTGTTGGACTTGAATCAGCACTGCTCTGACGGTTCTGTGTGACATCAAAGTACCGCGAGAGCGATTAGACAGCATTTTTAACATTTTTGTTTTGCTGTCAAATAAGTCTTGCTGTTTTGCTTTTTTGTTAAAGCAGTGTTGCTGTTGTAAAGTTATACAGCTACAGTTGTGTTGCTGGGTTTTCTTGTGTCGTTGTTGTTCTTCCCACAGGTTTTAACATTCCAAAAGCTGTATATTCCAAACATACTACAAGCTAGTCAGTGTATTCAGTAGGTGTAATGTATTGTAAGTTGCTTCAGAGGTATTGCAAGTATTACAACAATAATAAAACCGTGCATAAATTGACATAAAAAAGGAAATTTACTTTTCTTAAGTACTTTTAAAAGCAAGTACTTCTGTACTTAAGTAAAAATCTGTCTTTACAACTTCCACTTGTAACGGAGTAATATCTGACCAGCAGTATCTGTACTTTCACTCAAGTAATGGAGTTGTGTATTTTGTCCGCCTCTGGCAGTGACACATTTCTCCAAACCTGATGAAGAAACAAACTCATCCTAATCTCAGATGATCCTGAGGGTGAGTGAATTTTCAGCTAATGTTCATTTTTGAGTGAACTATTCCTTTAATAATCCAAAGCACCTTTATTTTTAAGAGTGTTTCATTTAGAGCGCAGAGGAACACACACTCTTGAGGGAATGAAGTCTCAGTCAGTACAGCCGTGTTTGTTCTCTGCTCCTCTGAATAAATCAGCTGTTTGTTTGCGTGTCCGAGTCCACATGAAGGAGGAGTTTGAGCCCCGCTGCATTCATCAGCTCCTCATCGACTCCATACGGAGCAGAAACACAAAGTGCCAATCACCGGCTGTGGACTTTGTTCAGCGTTTGCTGTTATTCTTCAGGACGAGTGCTTTGATGTGCGGAGCGATGGGGCTCCTGCGGAGCGATGGGGCTCCTGGGGCACGGCGCTGCATAAATACAGTCCCTTTACCAACAGAAGAGTCACGACTGCAGACGCTTCCACACGACACGGGGAGAAACACAGAGTAATGAAAACCATTACAGGAGAAGTCCACTTCCAGAATAAAAGGTTCCTGGTCATTTACTCACCCCCATGTCATCCAAGATGTGCACGTCTGTCTTTCTTTAGTCGGAAAGAAATTAAGTTTTTTGAGGATTTTTCTCCATATAATGGACTTCAATGGTGGCCAACAATCTGAAGGTCCGAAAAGCAGCTTCAAAGAGCTCTACATGATCCCAGCCGAGGAGGGTCTTATCTAGTAAAACAATTAGTCATTTTCCTTCAAAAAAAAAAAAAAAAATTATATTTATCCACTTTTTTTATCCTCTTTTCACGAATATAAACGTAACTGCAAGCAACAATTACTGGACAAACATGATGCATCACATCTGAATGGCCTCAACATTCAGGGAAAACTCTCTCAAAGTATATGTTCTTCTGGTAACATTAATAAAATGTTTGTTTAGTTATTTGGTGTTTAATAAGGTTCTCAAAATATTATTTATACATTGCTCATGGAGCGCTTCATTCCTGAAACGTTTTTGTTGGACGTTCATCTAACGTTGTTTAAATGTTCTCTGAATGTTCTGAAACAAGTAACATTCCCATAATGATCACAAAACGATAGAATGTTCCCTTTACATTCACATAACCAGAAAAAGTTAAGAATGTTTAAAAAAACGGGATGCTTTGAATAACATTTGCGTAACAATGTTAGGAATACATTCAAAGAACATATTGTTAGCTGGGAAGCTGCCAGAATCTCAGATTCTGAACAATTAAAGTAAAGAAATAAAAGTCATTTATATCATTATTGCCTGTCATGGTCAGTTAAAGCACAGCTCTGGTCAATCTCTGTAAGACTGTGTCAAAATACAGCCACAGAATTTAATTGCCATCTTGACTAATTAACTACATCTGCAAATGACTAGAGAACAATTTCTGAAATAAAGAAGGCATCTGGACTGAAGATCATCAGAGGCAAATTCTGGGAGGATGATGCAAACTTTGTAGAGGGAATGGATAAAAAAAATTAAGTAAAATAAAATAAAAAAACATGTACAAAAAAAAAGTCTGATTTTGAAAAGGTGGTAGTTGTGTTCTTCAAGCCTCTGGAAACCTCTGAAAATTAGATGAAGCAGAAAGATGATTTAGGTGAGGGTGTTGTTAAAAAGCATTTTCAGATGTTTCTGTAACACTTGATTGCACACAAACATAAATATTATAAAAAAAAATAAATAAAAACGAGGAAACATCTGCTACCTTCAGAACAAGACGACTCCTAAAGTCTTGATTCGACAGCACAAAGAAACCATCAGCTGCATTACAGTCTCTTACAGTAGAGAAAGATCAAATACCAGGAACAAATATTGGCTATAAAGC
>CM077262.1:440000-479118 GCA_039654775.1 Spinibarbus caldwelli | reverse complement strand
CTGTTCAGAGACTGTGTGAGCAGCTGAAGAAGCTGCAGCTGCAAGAAACTGATCGCGAGGAGAACAAGGTCATCGCTCTGGGCACGTCCAAACTCAACTACCTGGACCCGCGCATCAGCGTGGCCTGGTACAGCTACACACACACACACACACACACACACACACGCACGCGCACACACACACACACACTCTCTCTCTTTTTCCACCATCATGAGTGCTGGTGCTCATCGTGACCCCATTTTCCTCCAAACAAAAGAGCTGTGAGTGTTTATTCTGCGTTTCAGATCAAATCTGGTCAGTCAATAGAATGGTTTTTTTTTCTCTATTAATGACAAAACACTGAGGAGTCCCCATACGACTATAACGATAACGACACGAGGAACGATATCACTGGAATCACTTTCAGAATGTATATTTTCCAGCTGATGAATGATAAAAACAATCAGAATCCATCCTCGAGCGTTTAAAGTGACAGACGAGAAAACAGCGTTTATAATAAACAGAACGAGGTCGTTCGTCTGTGTGGATGCTAATACAGTCTAAATGAGCCTAAAGACTACACTCCACTAAATCACCACCATCTGGAGTCGAATGATGAGTTCAGGTATAAAAAAAATGTTTCCAGATTTATTTTATTACAAATCATCCTCCCAGAATTTGGCTCCGATGATCTTCAGTCCAGATGCTTTCTTGATTTCAGAAATCATTCTCTAGTCATTTGCAGATGTGGTTAATTAGTCAAGATGGCAATTAAATTCTGTGCCTGTGTTTTTCATTGCCAAACGAGCCTGAGGTCACCTCTCTGATCACAGCGCCACCTGTTGGTCAGACTCATAAGTACCATCTTGACCTGAGCGCATCAAAACACCAGCACCATGTGGGTGGAAAAAGCATCATTTACTGTCATAAAAGAGAAAATGCAGCTACTGATGGTGCATTGATTGATTGATTGATTGATTGATTGGCTGGCTGTGTGCGAGTGTCTCTAATCATGTCATGTTCTTCGGTAGGTGTAAGAAACATCAGGTGCCCATTGAAAAGATCTACAACAAAACCCAGAGGGACAAGTTCGCCTGGGCCATCGACATGACTGACGAGAACTTCCAGTTCTGAGGATCTTTTTGTGTTAATAATGTGCTGTGATTATTTGTGGTGTTTTGTTTTGAATCAATCTGTTGTGAGACGATCAGTAAAGCTTCTCATACATCAGCTCGCTGTTCTTTCTTCTGAGCAACAGCTTCCAGTCTCTGGTTTGCATTATCAGCCTCAAACGCTTCAATACAAGTGGCTTCAGAATAGTGCAGAGGTTTTTTTTATAGCAGATCTTCAATATTTGATCAGCCGCTTCTACCTGCTGAGTTTAAATGAGGCTGAAGGTGCGGCTCAGAATGTCAACGTGATGCCGAGAGTCGAGATCTCCAGGATCGGTTCACTCCGTGTCATCAGAGAGATCGGGATTTGGGCCGGATTAGAGTTTCTCTGAGAGGAACGGCTGGAATAATAAGTGCTCTGGGATCCGCAGTCTGTTTGCAGGAGCGTCGTGACCCGCTAAAATCGCAGTTATCACTGCAACAAAGCAGCGAGAAGCGCTCGAGCGTCTCAAACACACATCAGAAATCACTGTAGTCTTTCTTCGTTTGGTTTTGAGCATTTTGACCTAGAAACACCATTCCATTAGTTTCATTCATCCTTCAGGTTCAGTTCCTCCCACTCTTTGGCTTTATAGCCAATATTTGTTCCTGGTATTTGATCTTTCTCTACTGTAAGAGACTGTAATGCAGCTGATGGTTTCTTTGTGCTGTCGAATCAAGACTTTAGGAGTCGTCTTGTTCTGAAGGTAGCAGATGTTTCCTCGTTTTTATTTTTTTTTTTTTATAATATTTATGTTTGTGTGCAATCAAGTGTTACAGAAACATCTGAAAATGCTTTTTAACAACACCCATCACCTAAATCATCTTTCTGCTTCATCTAATTTTCAGAGGTTTCCAGAGGCTTGAAGAACACAAAAACTACCACCTTTTCAAAATCAGACTTTTTTTTTGTACATGTTTTTTTATTTTATTTTACTTAATTTTTTTTATCCATTCCCTCTACAAAGTTTGCATCATCCTCCCAGAATTTGCCTCTGATGATCTTCAGTCCAGATGCCTTCTTTATTTCAGAAATTGTTCTCTAGTCATTTGCAGATGTAGTTAATTAGTCAAGATGGCAATTAAATTCTGTGGCTGTATTTTGACACAGTCTTACAGAGATTGACCAGAGCTGTGCTTTAACTGACCATGACAGGCAATTAATGATATAAATGACTTTTATTTCTTTACTTTAATTGTTCAGAATCTGAGATTCTGGCAGCTTCCCAGCTAACAATATGTTCTTTGAATGTATTCCTAACATTGTTACGCAAATGTTATTCAAAGCATCCCGTTTTTTTAAACATTCTTAACTTTTTCTGGTTATGTGAATGTAAAGGGAACATTCTATCGTTTTGTGATCATTATGGGAATGTTACTTGTTTCAGAACATTCAGAGAACATTTAAACAACGTTAGATGAACGTCCAACAAAAACGTTTCAGGAATGAAGCGCTCCATGAGCAATGTATAAATAATATTTTGAGAACCTTATTAAACACCAAATAACTAAACAAACATTTTATTAATGTTACCAGAAGAACATATACTTTGAGAGAGTTTTCCCTGAATGTTGAGGCCATTCAGATGTGATGCATCATGTTTGTCCAGTAATTGTTGCTTGCAGTTACGTTTATATTCGTGAAAAGAGGATAAAAAAAGTGGATAAATATAATTTTTTTTTTTTTTTTTGAAGGAAAATGACTAATTGTTTTACTAGATAAGACCCTCCTCGGCTGGGATCATGTAGAGCTCTTTGAAGCTGCTTTTCGGACCTTCAGATTGTTGGCCACCATTGAAGTCCATTGTATGGAGAAAAATCCTCAAAAAACTTAATTCTTTCCGACTAAAGAAAGACAGACGTGCACATCTTGGATGACATGGGGGTGAGTAAATGACCAGGAACCTTTATTCTGGAAGTGGACTTCTCCTGTAATGGTTTTCATTACTCTGTGTTTCTCCCCGTGTCGTGTGGAAGCGTCTGCAGTCGTGACTCTTTTGTTGGTAAAGGGACTGTATTTATGCAGCGCCATGCCGCAGGAGCCCCATCACTCCGCAGGAGCCCCATCGCTCCACACATCAAAGCACTCGTCCTGAAGAATAACAGCAAACGCTGAACAAAGTCCACAGCTGGTGATTGGCACTTTGTGTTTCTGCTCCGTATGGAGTCGATGAGGAGCTGATGAATGCAGCGGGGCTCAAACTCCTCCTTCATGTGGACTCGGACACGCAAACAAACAGCTGATTTATTCAGAGGAGCAGAGAACAAACACGGCTGTACTGACTGAGACTTCATTCCCTCAAGAGTGTGTGTTCCTCTGCGCTCTAAATGAAACACTCTTAAAAATAAAGGTGCTTTGGATTATTAAAGGAATAGTTCACTCAAAA
Organism: Spinibarbus caldwelli; assembly: GCA_039654775.1. Classification (NCBI taxonomy): domain Eukaryota; kingdom Metazoa; phylum Chordata; class Actinopteri; order Cypriniformes; family Cyprinidae; genus Spinibarbus; species Spinibarbus caldwelli. Next base: position 475,601 of record CM077262.1, on the reverse strand, counting down.
ATGAACATTAGCTGAAAATTCACTCACCCTCAGGATCATCTGAGATTAGGATGAGTTTGTTTCTTCATCAGGTTTGGAGAAATGTGTCACTGCCAGAGGCGGACAAAATACACAACTCCATTACTTGAGTGAAAGTACAGATACTGCTGGTCAGATATTACTCCGTTACAAGTGGAAGTTGTAAAGACAGATTTTTACTTAAGTACAGAAGTACTTGCTTTTAAAGTACTTAAGAAAAGTAAATTTCCTTTTTTATGTCAATTTATGCACGGTTTTATTATTGTTGTAATACTTGCAATACCTCTGAAGCAACTTACAATACATTACACCTACTGAATACACTGACTAGCTTGTAGTATGTTTGGAATATACAGCTTTTGGAATGTTAAAACCTGTGGGAAAAAACAAAAACAACACAAGAAAACCCAGCAACACAACTAGCTGTATAACTTTACAACAGCAACACTGCTTTAACAAAAAAGCAAAACAGCAAGACTTATTTGACAGCAAAACAAAAATGTTAAAAATGCTGTCTAATCGCTCTCGCTGGTACTTTGATGTCACACAGAACCGTCTGAGCAGTGCTGATCAAGTCCAACACCTGTGTTGTGTTTTATTAGGAGACGCACAACAGTTCTTCTGTGGCTTTATAGCTAATATTTTCACTTACACAATTTAGCAAAATCAGACAATATCGTGTCTAATATATACCACGATTTTAACTTATTGAATTGTTGTAAATAAATATCACATTTGCAACTGGTCAGTGTTCAGAAAATGCTGGGCAATCACTTCATGTAGCCCTACAAGAGTGATTACTGATAAACTGTCTGGAAAAAAAGAAAGTCTTACTTTTTAGAGAAGAAAAAAAAATCACCCACTGACTTTCAGAGCTGCTAACGACTTTATACTTCGAGGACCTTGATAGAAGTGTAGTGGAGTGAAAAGTACAATATTTGTCTTTCAAATGTGAAGTTAAAGTTATAAGTTTCCAGAAAAAATAACACAAGTAAAGTACAGATACTCAAAGTGTACTTAAGTACAATACTCAAGTAAATGTACTTACTGTCCACCTCTGGTCACTGCATCAGTGTCTCAGCAATGGATGCTCTGCAGTGAATGGGTGCCGTCAGAATGAGATTCCAAACAGCTGATAAAAACATCACAATAATCCACAAGTAATCCACAGCACTCCAGTCCATCAGTTAACATCTGGAGAAGACAAAAGCTGAAACAAATCCAGCATTAAGACGTTTTTAACTCAAATACGAGTCCATAATCCATAATAACTCTTCCTCTAGTGAAAAAGTGTTCTGGTCTGAATCAGGAGAGAAATGTGCACAGATCAAGCAGCGTTTACAAGACAAAACAGCTCTAAACAAATATGGATTTGTTTCAACTTTTGTCTTCTCCAGATGTTAACTGATGGACTGGAGTGGTGTGGATTACTTGTGGATTATTGTGATGTTTTTATCAGCTGTTTGGACTCTCATTCTGACGGCACCCATTCACTGCAGAGCATCCATTGCTGAGACACTGATGCAGAGACACATTTCTACAAACCTGATGAAGAAACAAACTCATCCTGATCTCAGATGATCATTTTTGTCTGAACTATTCCTTAATATTCTTCACACTAAGAAAGCACAGTTCTTTTAAGAACGGGTCACTGAGAGTTTTTTTTTTTAGGAAGCCAGAAATGGATGATCTATTGTATTGCTGCAAGTGTAAGAGTTTTAGACAGGCTGATATCTGAGGGTTTTTATTCCAAGATCCCAAAGGTGCCAAATTCAGCTGGCGAAATGATTCCGTAGGTGTTTCTTTTCTCCAAACTTTAATCTAAAATCAAATCAAATGTTCCTCCGAAGGAAACAGCTTTCTCACATCAAGGACAAACAAGCCTTTTCAAATTAGTTTCTTTAGATGCACTAAAACAGATTGACCTTCCGAATGCGGCGTGAAACGTTCGCAGCTTCTGATTCTCCATTTCCCTCAACCTCTTCATCTTGCTTTTGTTTTTCCAGGGTGCTCGATGCTCTCGAGCTAATCAGTCTTCTCAGCTGCGATCCGAACAAGGATTTTTCCCGCTGTGTATCCTGCGGATTAGTCCATCCGAACAGAACTCATTTGGGTTCGCCGCTGTCGTCTTCAATGATCCTACTGTGCAAATGAGGCTTCGGCTGGAGGCGTGCATTTATCAAACTAAAACCTTTTGTGCCAGACGTTATATATATGGGGAATCTGTTTAAAATGGCCTGTAAATGAGACGACTAGAGCACAACTGAATTAAGCATCTCATTTTGAGCGTTCGTTTGATTCTGCTTTGTGAAAATGAGTGTTAGAAGCAGCCTGGGTTTTCTCGGCGAGCGTGTGAGTTTGGTTTCCAGTGTCTGTCGTGGCAGTCTGCCATTGAATATTGAACGGCACCAAGCTGTTTCTGCTCCTCACGGAGGGATGAAATGCTGTTCTGAATGTCAGAAGCAAAACTCTGGGCCTGTAAATCCAACAGCTGCTGGGACGTTCGTCTCAAATCAGTGTTTGTTTGCATGTGGAGGGCTGTCAGATGCTGGAACATCTACAGCTGTTGCAGACGTGTAAATGAGCGACAGGCTTCTGCGAGAGCAACACGGCCGTCTTTGAAGCTAAGCTGTGTTTGGGATGTATTTTTCATGACGCTGGCCGTGTTTAGGAGGACCGGCTAATTATCCATTCCGGCCTAATAGCAGACACGGAGTCTAGTTTTTGCTCATGCATTTATTCATCGTGTCTCACAAAGCCACAGTCTTCCTCTGATTAAAGAAACGCTGCTTTAGAGGAAGTCCTGTTTCTGTAAATGCTTGGGTATGGGTCAGTGACCTCTGACCCTGACTGACCAGCACTGAGAGACTACGGAGCTGCCAGTTTCAGACCTTTACACAAACACAATCACATCCAGCTCGTGTTTCACCCTCAAAGCTCAAGAATTTATTCATTTTTTTTTATTGATTTGTCGAGTGAAACATGAGCTGGACATGGATTTGTGAAATTCAGCCTATAAAACTAGAAGCTGAAAACATGTTTAAATTCTACTGCATCCTATCATAAGGCCTTTAAATCATCAAACTCTGCTGTTAAACCTGTCGTCTGGTTGAGAGTTTAGAGTGTTTTATCCAGTAAAAGCTCTTTTAGTGTAATTGTACAAGCGTCCAGCTTCAGCTGCTGCTTCAGTGTCTTTCTGCGTCTGAAATCTTGACTGATTTTTCTCAAGTAAACGTCAGAATAACTGCAGTCATATTTCCAGATGAACACTTACTGGACTGAAGCAGCTCAGCTTTACTTGATTCTCCATCAATCATGTTTTAGTCTCAAATCTGATCATCAGGATCTTTTGAGGAGCGTTTGTTTCCAGAAGCTTTACTTTCACTGTTCCTCAGCGGAGGAATGATCTTCATCTCACATCTTCTGAGGAGCGTTTATTTCTTCATCTCTCAATCAGCATTGCATTATATGTTTGGATCATTTCAATCTCAGCTTACTAAGACATTCTACAGAACTGGTCCAAACTGCTCTACCACAACCAAAAAGCACATTTAAAAACAATTATATTCAAATCTTAAATGTTTACGAAGATCATTTTATTATCTATTGAAACCCCCAAGAATATTTAATATATCAGTAAGCTTAATTTATATAAAATCATCATTTATTGGGTACTTTTCATTTGGAAGGTGGCTGTCCCGAACCATAACTCCTAAACTTCAATGATATGAAAATATTGAAATAATTTTTGCATTTTATTCCGTTGTTTTGAATTTTTTTTTTTTTTTAAAGTGAAGTTTAAAAAAATAGTTATTTTATATTTTCTCTGTAAATAATGAAACTTTATGTAAAAAAAAAAATAAAAATCCTGCATTTTCATGTCACTACTGAAACAGTGTTTTGTCAAGACTGACAAAAGGGAACACATAATCCTTTATTTGGAGGAAATAAAAAATTTTAGTACAGTTTTATGCAATTTTTTGGTACTTTAGTATGTTTTAGAAATGTTTTAGTATGTGGGTTAAAATTCTGTAATGTGATGTGGTTACTACTGACTGAAACATGGGACATTTTGTCAAAAATAAAGCATACTGAATTATCAACTAGGATGTTATGATTGTTTTTGGTTCAATGTATATTCAAACTAATGAATCCTTAACTTTGAAATCTGTATGATCAACTTTTTGCCTTTTACAAAAAAAATAAATATAAAATAAAAAAAATTCAAAATTGAAGAAATCTCATGAATCACAGTTGAAATATTGTTAAAATTGTAATTGTTATTGATTTACAGCTGAAAAAATTTTCAATAAAATAGCAAATAAAATATATTTACAAGGTAGATGTAACCAAAATCTTAATAGGCCAATATAACCCTTATTAAATTATATATTACTGTGTTTCAGTAGTGATAAATTTGAGGAGAGGAAAAATATTTCAAAACTTTCTAAAAATATGAGAATTAACTGCACAATTAACTAGAAATGTGTACCTGGGATATTATGCAATTTGCATACATACAACATTTGTGGAAAAATCCCCCCCAGTTTTCAATTCTGACTTTGCACCAATTCTAGAATGGCCCTACTAAAACATTATTGGAGATACAGAGCAATGACTGATATGTAGATCATTTTACATCAGTATCTGCTGTACTGTTATAAACATCTCACTGATTTACATTACAAGCATCAGAATTTCATCGCATAAAAATCAGCATCTGCTGCAAATTCATATTTTTACTCAGTTTGAGTCTCTGAATAAAATCGCGCTCCATATTCTCACTACATGAGCCATACAGCCTGATGCATGAAATATAATTCTAAACAAAAACACATGCAAACTTAAATGTGATCTATAGGTTCACTTCTATTTTCCCGAGTGCTGTTTAAGGCCTGGTCTCGCTCCGGAGCCGTGTGTTTATGCTCATGATCTCATGTTGATTCTGCAGTGTTTTGCTCTCGGAGCTCCTGCAGACGTGTGAAGCGTTTGCTGTTTTCCTCACTCATCTTAACACGTATATTGTGGTCTTGGTTCTGCAGACGCCAGAGAGAGACGAGCTCTGATCATCTCAGGCCCGAGGAGCCAGTATGAGAAATGATCTGCTAAATGACAAATAACCAAATAAGCCACACCTGAGCCGTGCGTCGCAGATCCACTTTAGCAAAACAAATCGCCCTCATCATCGAGATCTATAAAAAACAGGCGCATGAATTAAAGATGAGTTTGCCAGCAGTAATTGAACACTCTGGCAGGCCATTATAGCGTTCCTTAATATCAGTGATGGCATGAATGAGCTTTTAAAGCACAATTACAGTAAACGGCTCTCAGTCTGAAGGCTCTGTGATACTATAGTAAACGCTGCTGATGAAGATTCATCAGTTCATCCTCCTCCTCCACGGTTGCTTCCTTTTGTTTTGACCTTGCATTGAAAAAAAATGCCATTGAAACAATTTCCTCAGAAATTGCTAGTAAATTTAAATTATGTAAAATTATAAAAAAAAAAAATTGCTAATAAATTGCAACACATTGAATTAAAGATGATAGTAAAAATAGTAGTGCTGTCAAACAATTAATCGTGATCCAAAATAAGTTTTTATTTACATAATATATGTGTGTGTACTGTGTATATTTATAAATACACAGATACAGTATATATTTTGAAAATATTTACATGTATATATTTATATTCATTTAATTTATATTATATTTAATATATAAACATAACATTTTTCTTAAATATATACATGCATGTGTGTATATTTATATATACATAATAAAAATACACAATAAACATTTTGTAAACAAAAACTTTTATTTTGGATGTGATTAATTGTGATTAATCATTTGACAGCACTAAAATATAGTATTTTCTTGTTAAATGTGCCACCAATACAATAATAATTGTTGTATTTAAAAAGATATATATATATATATATACAGTGAGTATGGAAAGTATTCAGACCCCCTTAAATTTTTCACTCTTTGTTATATTGCAGCCATTTGCTAAAATCATTTAAGTTCATTTTTTTTCCTCATTAATGTACACACAGCACCCCATATTGACAGAAAAACACAGAATTGTTGACATTTTTGCAGATTTATTAAAAAAGAAAAACTGAAATATCACATGGTCCTAAGTATTTAGACCCTTTGCTGTGACACTCATATATTTAACTCAGGTGCTGTCCATTTCTTCTGATCATCCTTGAGATGGTTCTACACCTTCATTTGAGTCCAGCTGTGTTTGATTATACTGATTGGATTAGGAAAGCCACACACCTGTCTATATAAGACCTTACAGCTCACAGTGCATGTCAGAGCAAATGAGAATCATGAGGTCAAAGGAACTGCCTGAAGAGCTCAGAGACAGAATTGTGGCAAGGCACAGATCTGGCCAAGGTTACAAAAAAATTTCTTCTGCACTTAAAATTCCTAAGAGCACAGTGGCCTCCATAATCCTTAAATGGAAGATGTTTGGGACGACCAGAACCCTTCCTAGAGCTGGCCGTCCGGCCAAACTGAGCTATCGGGGAGAAGAGCCTTGGTGAGAGAGGTAAAGAAGAACCCAAAGATCACTGTGGCTGAGCGCCAGAGATGCAGTCAGGAGATGGGAGAAAGTTGTAGGAAGTCAACCATCACTGGAGCCCTCCACCAGTCGGGGCTTTATGGCAGAGCGGCCTGACGGAAGCCTCTCCTCAGTGCAAGACACATGAAAGCCCGCATGAAGGACTCCAAGATGGTGAGAAATAAGATTCTCTGGTCTGATGAGACCAAGATAGAACTTTTTGGCCTTAATTCTAAGCGGTATGTGTGGAGAAAACCAGGCACTGCTCATCACCTGTCCAATACAGTCCCAACAGTGAAGCATGGTGGTGGCAGCATCATGCTGTGGGGGTGTTTTTCAGCTGCAGGGACAGGACGACTGGTTGCAATCGAGGGAAAGATGAATGCGGCCAAGTACAGGGATATCCTGGACGAAAACCTTCTCCAGAGTGCTCAGGACCTCAGACTGGGCCGAAGGTTTACCTTCCAACAAGACAATGACCCTAAGCACACAGCTAAAATAACGAAGGAGTGGCTTCACAACAACTCCGTGACTGTTCTTGAATGGCCCAGCCAGAGCCCTGACTTAAACCCAATTGAGTATCTCTGGAGAGACCTAAAAATGGCTGTCCACCAACGTTTACCATCCAACCTGACAGAACTGGAGAGGATCTGCAAGGAGGAATGGCAGAGGATCCCCAAATCCAGGTGTGAAAAACTTGTTGCATCTTTCCCAAAAAGACTCATGGCTGTATTAGATCAAAAGGGTGCTTCTACTAAATACTGAGCAAAGGGTCTGAATACTTAGGACCATGTGATATTTCAGTTTTTCTTTTTTAATAAATCTGCAAAAATGTCAACAATTCTGTGTTTTTCAATATGGGGTGCTGTGTGTACATTAATGAGGAAAAACAATGAACTTAAATGATTTTAGCAAATGGCTACAATATAACAAAGAGTGAAAAATTAAGGGGTCTGAATACTTTCCGTACCCACTGTGTGTGTGTGTGTATATATATATATGCGCGTGTATTGTACTTAGATTTTTACTGTACTGTGGTACTAAAATGTATGCCTGTGGTATTTCCATCTCCAAATAGTCAAATTTAGTACTTTTTTTGTAAGTGACATTTTATAGTACACTGGAAGAAAAATGTTTTAGAACGTTTTCACTCAGAAATTACTAGAAGATTTTGCAATTTTACTTATTTTCCTGTAAAACACTCCAAAAATCTTTGAAAAATCATTCTTTATGTTTTCTGTATTTATTTTAATATTTACCCAGTTAACAAGGAACGTTCCGACAAGGTTCTCAAAACCACAAAAACATTTATATGTCGTTTATGGAATATTTATTTATTTTTTTTCAGAACGTTCAGAGAAAATTTAATGTTCCCATAATGTGTGCAAAATGATCAAATTGAATGTTCTCTTAATGTTTGAAAACCATGATATGAATTTAAATATGTTTTGAATGTCACAGCAAAACAATGCTTTTTCAATGTTACAGCAAAACATTCTTAGAACATATTTTTGTTATCTGGGACCATCACAAACCAAAGTAGTTGCATTAATACGAGAATACCTCTGGATTACCATGAAGCCATGTGCAAAAACATGGTACAGTTTATATCATATAAGACAGAAAGTGCATGATATTCAGAAGTGAATTAATGACTGGCTGTGTGTTAAACAGCTTTGAAGAGTTTCTGACTTCATGCGAGTCGCCTAATTGTTTCAAAAGTCACGTCATTAAAATTAAATACAAGAGAAGAGTAAAAAATTCATAAGATCTGAAACAGCTTACAATCAGAACAGAATCAGGTCTTAATTCCTGCTTCTGCTGCCAGAGTCAAACTCCTGCGCTGTAAATATCATAATGAGAAACTACACAGACAAACCCACACCTGCTCTTATCTACCTGCGCTGATCACGACACACACACACACACACACACTTGTTTCACTATCCTTGTGGGGACATTCATAGGCGTAATGGTTTTTCTACTGTACAGACCGTATATTATATTGCCCTACACCAACCCTACACCTAAACTTAGCCCTCACAGGAGACTTTCTGCAGTTTTAGATTTTCAAAAAACTTCATTCTGTGTGATTTATAAGCTTCTTTACCCGTGGAGACCTCAATTTAGGACCCCACCGTGACACGAGTCCCCGTGAGTCTGTGTGTATTCAGGTTTAAGTCCCCACCGGGATATAAAAACAGGTACGTACACACACACACACACACACACACTCACACACACACACACTCAGAGTGACTCATAAGATCTTGGTGATTGAATCTGAGTCTGATCCATCAGAGAGCGCGCCCACGACTGCGCTCCGCGGGGGAGAAGTGCGATTCATTTGAGTCGGTTCATTCGAACGATTCATTATAGATGAACGTGTTCATAGAGCGGAGCGTCACTGAATCCTTTGATTTATCATTCAAATGTGTCTTTTTAAAATCTCTGTATATAGTCATATTGCTGCTGGTAACTACGTTTTTTAAATAGGTTATATAGATTATTTTAAATATCGTGTTCCAATGTTATTGTTAAAACAAAATTTGCAATACTTTTCCTAGTTAATAATATTATTTATTACTAACAGTAATATGAATTATTCAAACAATATTGTTCCCATCTCACCGTTTAGTTTTAATTCTAACAAAGTGATTCCGTACAGTCGATTGATTTTCGTTTTGACCGAGTCATTAAAAGAATCGGTTCAAATGAACAGCTCGTTCGCGAGTCGAGCTTCGCTAGAAGCGGAGATTCTCGTCAGTCTGAAGTCAGAAATGAAAGGTGTCGCTCTCACAATGACGCTCGCACTCCTTGCTCTGCATTTACGCTCTTTCTGGACTCTAAAGGCTGATTCTGAGGATGTAACGACGAGGAAAATCACATTTATTCTTTACAGAGTGGATGTGAAACTTTAACGCGTTTAACATTCTCATCTTCTTCACGAGAATCGTCTGTTACGCGAAACTTTCTGTGATTTTTGTGAGGATTTGTTGTTAAAATGTTGTCTTTATATTCTCTCGTCATTCTGCTTTCCTCTGGTGAGTAACTTGGTTTTTATGCCTTGAATATTAATATTCCGGCAGAAGTCTGTGAGGGGCGTAAAGGAATCATTTGCCTCTGACTGAATCAAATGTGTGAGATTTGAAGATTTGAACGCATTCGGTTTGAATAAAGATGTTGATCAGGTATTTCTCAGTCATCCAGTGACCATCTCTAATGATTATGGAGTGTAATGTGTGTGTGTGTGTTCACAGTGAGTGTGTGTATGCTGGGGCTCGGTTCTGATCCGGTTCTTCTGGTCCAGAGGAACAGGTGTCACTCCAGACTCAAACAGCTTCATGGACAGCAGGTGACCGTTCACACACCGCCCAACATCACCGGACACTGGGTGTCCAACAGGTGACTCAAACTCAAATAATGCTCATTAAATTCATCCCAATCAATGAGTTGAACGTCTGCTATGATACTATGCAGATTCTTTGGTTTGTTGGACTTAAAGCATGATTGAAATGTTTTGGAATTCGTGATATTTCACTAATAAGCATATATTTGCATTTATGCATTGAGTAGATGCTTTTATTCAAAGCGACTGACAATAAAAGTGCATCAGAGACAACGATATTTACAGTATACAATGTCATTTCTAATAGACGTGGCGTTGTATAATCTGAATATTAATGTGAAACACCACAGGTCTGTAGTCTAACAGACATCAGCATACTTTCCCACACTGTACATTAAGACATGCATTACAATTTTATGAAATTTTGTGTTTGAACATGCAAACGAGACATTCTCTAATTAGATATGCACTAGTTTGCATACATTCCCAAAACAGAAATCTGAAATTTGGATAAAGTCATGTTCATAATTTGTGTTTGATTTTGTTGTCATATTAGAGTTAAAGGTTTTTCCAAAGAGGATTTCTCTTTTTATCACTCCATAAATCAGAAAATACTGTCAACAGACAGAAAACAAACACATTTTCACCATGTTTTTAGGAGTGAAATGTTGTATAAATCAGTTTGAATGAAATATGTACAAACCTTCAGAATATAGAGAGGAATAAAACTGTAAAGAAAAAACTCTGATTGAAATCTACAGACACGAATAGAGAAGGTGCAATAAAATAAATTCTTAAACTTGTATTTTGGATGTTTTCTTTTCTCTAGTATAAAAAAAGACATATTATGGAATTAAAATAGACCAAAAACTGAGCAGAGCATGAAAACACGCTGGTTTCATCTGTAGTGTCTTAACAGGGTTTCTGTGGGTCTTAAAAAGTTTTAATTGCACAAATCAAGGCCTTAAAAAGGTCTTAAATCCAAGCAGAAATTCTTAATAAAGTCATGCATTAATTGTTGCATACACTGCAAAAAATAAACATCTTCCTCAGTATTTCGGTCTTGTTTTCTAGTACAAATATCTAAACAGCTATAAATAAAGATGCATTCACTTGAGATGCGAAATTAAGACATGAAGTCTTGTTTTCAGAAAAATTGAACAACATTAAGCAAGTTGTTTCTTAAAATGAGAACAAATATCTGTCAAAGGTACATTTTCTGACTCTATTGGCAGATATTTGTTCTTGTTTTAATCATAAACTCATTTTGTTTTATTTAACAAAAAATAATGTGGACAATATGCATTAAATTGTGTAGGAATGTTGCAAGACAGTAAACATTTTAACCATGCGTAAACAAAATTATAACCTAATAAGTTGCAATTAAGGTATACTGAATGTTAAAATGCATTTCAAATGTAAAATTAAGTGGGTATCATTACCCATTTTACTCTTAGTAATTTAATAATTTAATCAATTTTATCATTTAAAAGTTCAGTTTAGAAGTATCAGTATCAACATTGACGATACTGGCCTTTAAAAGTATCGGTATCGTATCGAAAACAAAATAAGTGGTATCACCCATCCCTAACAAGCGCTCTTCTTCGTGAGCATTTGAGTGTGTGGTTAAAAACTAGATCAGAGCACCATCTGCTGTTAAAAATTATGCTCAGAATCGATTCCAGAGAGAATCATGATGCATTCAGAAAATCTCAGACTCGATCCACGAATCGCGATGCATCGATTTATTTTCCCAGCACCTTGTGTGAATGTGAATTTTTGCTCTCTGACTGAATTCAGCTCTCATGCAAATTCTCTCATCATAAAGAACAAAGTGCAGATGTACGTATGATGTAAGAGATTCATTCATAAAACCGAGTATAGACAGCTTTACTGATTATAAGAGGAGTTTTTTGCGTTTTTTTCATAATGTTCTTTGACAATGTAAATGTTCTTTGCTCACTTTCTCTGTATAATTTATTCGCTGTTTGAATAACTGTGGAAAGTACAGGTAATAAAAAAAATGTATTCATTACCTCATCCATGAACATCCCCCTTCATAGCATCATCAAGCTTCACCTTTGTTATTGTTTAGAAAATGCAACCTCTAGCGGCAAAAACTTACATATTGTGCCTTTAAAGGTTTAGTTCACCCAGAAATGAAAATTAGCCCATGTTTTACTCACCTTTCTTCTTTCAGACGAATCCAGTTAGAGTTATATTAAAAAATTTCCTGTTCTTCCAAATGTTATAATGGCAGTGATATATTGATATGGATATTTTTCTTACAAAAAACACTGATTTGCTACAGGAGGCCTTTATTCACCCCCCGGAGCCGTGTGAGGCATGTTTTATTACGGATGGATGCACTTTATTTAACTTCTTTTGAACTGTTGAATGAAAACACACATTCACTGCCATTATAAAGCTTGGAAGAGCAGGGATAATTTTTAATATAACTCCGATTGGATTCATCTGAAAGAAGAGTCATATACACCTAGCATGCCTTGAGGGTGAGTAAAACATGGGCTAATGTTCATTTTTGGGTGAACTAACCCTTTAACCCATTTAATCCCATTGGTCACAATAGTGACCGTAAAGAAGGTTTTCATTTATAAAGCTCTAAAAATGTGTTTTAGTGCATTTTCTGCAAGTATGAAAAATAAAGAGTCTCAATTAAATGCAAACTGTCACATGAGCAGAGCAGTTTAATTCCTGTTTGCATCATGAGATGATGATGGCTGCATTAAAGCTCCAAAACAAAAGGCTAGTAGCCAAATGTATGTTAACATAAAGATATGACAAAGATTTTTGGTAGGCCTACACATTATCTTTAAGGTGTCTAGTATTAATATGAATTCACAATTATTCAGTTTTGTTGAGTGTGGACACAGAATGAGTAAACATGTTGATGGCAACAGTAGTGACCGGTGGGATAATAACGATAATAATTTTTTTGTTTGTTTGTATCTTAGTATGTGTATTCAGTGTTGTATAAGGGTTTTTTTATGTATAGCCTAATAGTAGCATAGAATGTGATGAAACTGAGATATATAAGAATTTTGATGACTGCAGAAATAATTTAATTTCAGTAGCCTATACACATTATCCCACCGGTCACAATTGTGATCAACCATAAAACACACACTTTTCCAAAAAAAATATATTATTTCAAGGGGTTACTAATGACACATCATTTTGATATTTTTATGCCTCAGAAAAATTTGGAATTAAATGGGCAAGCAGCGGTGTCAAACTCAGTTCCTAGAGGGCTGTAGCCCTGCAGAGTTTAGCTCTAATTAAACACACCTGATCCAGCTAATCACGTCATTTAAGTTTATTTGAAAACTACATGGTTTGTGTGTTGGAGCAGGGTTGGAACTAAACTCTGCAGTGCTTTGGCCGTCCAGGAGCTGAGTTTGACGCCCCTGCTTTAACCCTTGTGAGGCAATTAAAAAAAGTTACACATAGGTCCATAGTGGACAAAAAATGTCCGTGTCAAAAAACTGTCATAAAAATTTGAAGCTTGGGAGCACAGAGTTAAGTTTGGTCTCATTTTAAAGAAGACCCATGGCAGATTACTGTTGAAGTAAAAGTTTAAAAAGTGAAACCAAAAAAAAGTTATAGAGGTTTAAGTTTATGAAAATGATTTATGAACAGTATTTTATAAAAAATTTATATTTTATGAAACATGTTGAACTCTAAACCTGCTAGAAAATCAAAGCCATAAATCTAAACAAGCTGTGTTCCAAATTTGAGGTTGATATCTCAAAAAATGAGCTTTCAGTAAGATTTTGTTTTGGGCGCAGTACCAAATTTTCCCCATTAGATGCCAGCAAAACTCCTCACAGTGGTTGGATTTGTGAGGTTTTCTCTCTCAAATATTACAAGAACACACAATTTTTTTTATGACACACATACAAACCACACTCTGACATCCATACCAACACACCCACACAATTATAGCTGCATTATTTATCCAATTGGGTTTATAATATACAGAGGCAGAAAACAGGAATAAAGCGAGTATTTGCTTTATAGACCAAACCTGAAAAAATGGCACCATATGGTAAAAAAAAAGAGTAAAAAATTACATTTTGAAGCCTTGCCAACAGAATGAAAGCCTATTAACAAAAATTGCATCATTTTACAGTTAAATCGTGATTAAAAATAGCAGTTTTAATGGGGACATTTTTGTCCTTAAGGTCCTGAGAGGAATTATTTTTTGTACCTAGTGCAAAATAGATTTATTAAAGGAAATAGGGGTGAAATAGTAAAATTAAAATAAAAATACACACCTGTGCCAAAATGTATGCAGATGGCAATAACACAGGCAAAAAAACACTGAAAAGGACTTGTATTGTCGTGATTGCAGCTGCGAGGTGCGACCCGGTCCGGAGTTCCTGACCCGCTCCTACCGCTTCTTCCCCGACGGTGGCTTCCAGGCGCTGCAGTTCTTCTACCAGGACCCTGACTGCAGCGAGCCCAGCTCCAGCCTGCTGATCCGGGGCAGCGTGCGGCCGCTGCGGGGCTCCTGGCTGGTGCGCGGAGGAACGGTCAGCGAGGTGCATGTGAGCCGCGTCCAGCTGTGGTGCCTGCAGACGGCCTGCGACCCGGATCCGGACCGCAGCATGCAGGAGCTGACGCTGATGCGCCTGGAGCTCGGGGCCGAGGAGCTGTTCCTGGGAGACGTTCACACGGAGCGTGCTCAGAGGAGCCTCCACCAGCCCGCGGGCTACCAGAGCCCCCTGCGGAGCGCCAAGGTCAGACGCAGACGTCTGCGCTGCTGCATATGCATGCGCTCCGCTCCGGCCCTCGCAGGGCATTAATATTAACCCAGAGCGAGGAGACAAGCGCTCAGAATAGAATATAGTGCAATACAGTCTTTAGTTATTTTCAGCTGCTTACACACATTTTCAAATTTTGCCTATTTGTTTTTTATTTTTACTTTATACACAAATCCAAGAATTGCACACACAAAATGCAAAATGGAAAATGCATCACATCTCTTGCAAAAGAAGCACTGCATTTAAAACATCACAAACACATCTCAACAGCAAACATTTGTCTTACATTGCAGACACCTTTGCCATAATATTATATTTTTGGATATATAGTCAAACCAAAATTTATTCAGACACCAGATATCACCAGATATGCAACCTTTTTCCACCACAGACTGAACAAAATGAAGCATTGCTTGGTAATTGTTTGAGCTAAATTGGTATTATCTAATTGTGTTCTTAAATTAACAGCTGACAGCTATTCAACTGAATTCATTACATACCTTTATATCAAAGTTATCTGACTTTATCAAGATGAATTTGTTCTGACACAGTTTAACTCTGAGTTCTTCTCATATTTTAGCACCATTTTCTAAACTACAGCGAATAAATTGTGATATAATGTGAGAAATTTTGAAGGTGTCTGAATAAATTTTGGCTTGACTGTATCATATAAACACAGTTATTCAAAACCTAAAGCTCTTCTTTCATGAGCTCATGTGTTCATTTCTGTTCAAGATTGAAAGCAAACATTTTTTACTGTAAGCACTTGTAAGGAATAAAGTATTACACCGTACAGAAGAAAAGAAACACATCAAGCATGTGTAGATGTGTGTTAATTGATTGGTTGGTGTTCAGTGAAGCACGTGAAGAGTTAGTGATGAATTAGTGAGGCATTCTGATTTTTTTTGATAGAGAATTGTGTGTTGTGTTTTGCAAAAAGTGTTTTATGAAATTGAAAAAATTCATTTCATTTTCCTTTGAGTCAAAGGCTGAGAATCAGTGTATGGTTTTGCAGATTTGGTGTGTGCTTCTGCTGTTTGAGTGTCAGCTTTCAGAAACTGTGTGACAAGGAAAGATTTCGTGTGTAAGCAGCTGAAAAACACTGTAATGTCAACATGAAATCATTTACATTCTAATGCATGTAAATAACTTGCTTAGTTTTATCAATCTCCGTTTTTAATCAACCTTCATCCCATTTCACAGAGAAATATGTCATAAAATTACTTATTAAAATATGGTAAAACAACTAAAAATCAGGATGTTTTATTTTAATTAATTTTTCTTTCAATAAATGATTTGAAATAATACAAAACAAGCATTAAAATACACTAAAACAACTAAAAATCAAGATATGTCTTATTTTAATTCATTTTTCCTTGAAGAAGTTATTTAAAATAAGATAAAATAAGCATTAAAATACACTAAAAACAACTATAAATCAAGATATATCTTATTTTAATTAATTTGTCTCTGAAGAGATTATTTAAAATAAAACAATACAAGCATTAAAATACACTAAAACAACTAAAAATCAAGATACATCTTATTTTAATTAATTTGTTGTAAAAGAAATTATTTAAAATAAGACAATGCAAGCATTAAAATACACTAAAACAACTAAAAATCAAGATACATCTTATTTTAATTCATTTGTTTTAAAAGAAATGGTTTAAAATAAGATAAAACAAACTATTATATGCTAAAACAATTAAAAATCAAGATACATCTTATTTTAATTCATTTTTTAAGTAAACAGTTTACAATAAGACACAAAACAAGCATTAATATATGCTAAAACAAATAAAAATCAAGATATGTCTTATTTTAATTCATTTTTTGGTCTTTGAAGAACAAGGATTCACACGAGTCTTGAGAAACCTGGATATATGAGGAAGCCTCATTTTAAAAGTCTAATTTCTAGACCTGAAAATATCCTGGAAATTAATACAATCTTAAAACTCCATGTGCATTTTTATACAAATATACACTTAGTCATGCAAAACCCTAAAATATTTTATTTATTTTTAGAAATTGTCAGTAAAAATATTTCTATTCTCAATCTTGTATTCTCATCCTGTTTCACTCAGAAATACGTCTCATTACAGAAGTCAGATGGATGTTTCATGTGGACTTTAACTACGATAATAGCTGTGAGATGATTGAAAATTATTATTATTATTGTTTATTTAATAAAAATATGTGTTGGATGGTCAAAGTGGAAAGTTTGGACACTCTTGAATGAATTTGTTTCTCTTGACCTTAAAAAGCTTTGAAACTCGTAGGGCCTAAAGATGACTTTAAATGATTAGTAAATTCACTAATTAAAAAGAGTAAAAACCCTGAGGAGCAGTCAGCTCCTAAAACTTCTGGAATCCTAAAATGTAATCATTTTCATTTCAAATATAATTATTTTAGCTACTTATTTTAATATCCTAGATTGAACCCCAAACCAGGGGCCTTTGAGAAGCGCAGATCTGAAGCTCGAGCTGAAAGGACTGAATTAGTGACTCTGGAGCACCAAACCAGTCATAAGGGTCCATTTTTTTCAAAATTGAGATTTATGCATCATCTGAGAGCTGAATAAATAATCTTTCCATTGATGTATGGTTTGTTAGGATAGGACAATATTTGACTGAGATACAACTATTTGAAAATCTGGAATCTGAGGGTGCAAAAAAATCTAAATATTGAGAAAATCACCTTTAAAGTTGTTCAAATGATGTTCTTAGCAATGCATATTACTAATCAAAAATTACGTTTTGAGATATTTACGGTAGGAATTTGACAAAATATCTTCATGGAACATGATCTTAATATCCTAATGATTTTTGGCATAAAAGAAAAATGGATAATTTTGACCCATACAATGTATTGTTGTCTATTGCTACAAATATACCTGTGCTACTTATGACTGCTTTTGTGCTGCAGGGACACATGTAATTTGCACCTGTATATGCATTGAGTTGATGTGAACGATGATTTCTGGTGTACGTGAGGTGCTCATCATCACATACTGTGTGTGTTTCAGAGCATCATGATGTCTGATGAAAGCAGAGCTGATTTGATCGCAGCATCCGTTTGTGTTGTTTCCAGTTCACACGTGTGTCTAAAAAGCAAAGAAGCCGAACGCAGAAACACACGACGACAGACCGTTAACTTCAGCGTTAAAATAAAACCCTGCAAAGCTGAAAAATACATGAAGCTTTTGACAGAAGAATGATTAATTCATGAAGTGCCATGTTCACTGAAGTAAAAGTCTGTATAATACATAACATTGTACTTAATTTGGGATGTGACATTGTCTGTGATTAATTCATGCGAGCCGCCGGCTGTCACGGCCTTCACACATTACACATTCATTCATCCGGTATTACCCATCCACTCCTCAGCTCTACTACACTACACATGACCCTGCAGCACAAAAGCAGTCATAAGTAGCACAGGTATATTTGTAGCAATAGACAACAATACATTGTATGGGTCAAAATTATACATTTTTTGCCAAAAATCATTAGAATATTAAGATCATGTTCCATGAAGATATTTTGTAAATTTCCTACTGTAAATATATCAAAACTTAATTTTTGATTAGTAATATGCATTGCTAAGAACTTCATTTGTACAACTTTAAAGGTGATTTTCTCAATATTTAGATTTTTTTGCACCCTCAGATTCCAGATTTTCAAATAGTTGTATCTCAGACAAATATTGTCCTATCCTAACAAACCATACATCAATGGAAAGATTATTTATTAGTGCTGTCAAACGATTAATCGCATCCAAAATAAAAGTTTTATTTGCATATGTATGTGCGCTGTGTATATTTATTATGTAAATATAAATACACACACATGCATGCATATATTTTGAAAATATTTACGTCTATATTTATGTTCATAGAATTTATATTATAAATAAAGATATTTAATATATAAACAACATATTTTTCTGAAATATATACATGCATGTGTGTGTATTTATATATTCATAATAAATATACACAGCACACACACACATATTATGTAAACAAAAACTTTTATTTTGGATGCGATTAATCGCGATTAATCGTTTGACAGCATTAATAATTATTCAGCTTATTTATTCAATCTAAAAAAATTGACCCTTATGACTGTTTTTTTGCTCCAGGGTCACATATTACAAATACATCCTAATCTAATCAAGACAAACTATATATCGTTGTAAAGATTAATTTATGACAAGAGTGCACCTCTCTGACCAGCTCTGATCTTTGTCACAAACAGTTTTTCTTCATTGGCTTTTTCCCTCATCATAAATTATATATCAACTGAAAGCTTAAAAACCTCAAAATTCATCTTGTGAAAACCATTTTAAAATCAGACCATTTAAATGGTACATCAAAATCATATTACAAAATGTTTTCGTTCATGAATTATTATAACAATTTAAGTTTGGATAGTGCACTTTGACGTCTGTTTAAAAATGTTAGTGACAGTGTAAGGGTTAAAGCGTGTGATTTGAGCCGCTCATCTCCGTCTGTTTCAAAGGGAATGTGGAAATAGTGTTTGCGATCGCGGCTCTAACCGAACGCCGGAGCTGAGAGATGAGCTTTTTCTGATGGATGCATTTCTTTCATGTGCGTGGCCCCCGCTGGCGCTCGCCGCAGCTAAAAGAGGCCGGGAAGCATGTAATGCAATGTTAATGCATTCTAGTTCGGCCTGAATTATTGATGGCCGGGCCGGCTCCAGTAAGCGAGCGGACACGTGTAGAGGAGCTCTCTGATTGATTGAGATTAAATCAAAGCCGCTCTATAACCGAGGGACCCCGGACTCTGAAGTCATTATGACGGCTTGAATCGCGATGACAGAATTATGATTCAGAACTGTCCTTGCTTCTGTCCCTGCTCTTGACTCTTTAACTTCTCTAAAGGCGTTCTGTGCTGTCGCTGCCGGATTGATCTGTACATGCATTTTTATGCCTTGCAAACTTGAGCGTTTAGCGTAGTGTTACTTTTGTATCGTTGATAAACAGTTATAGTTTCTGATAATATTTTAGATTAGATTTTATTTTTAGATTTTACGTTTTCACTTTAATTTGAGTTAGTTTCTGTTAATATCTTAAATTAGATTTTATTTTTAGATTTTATGTTTTCACTTTAATTTGAGTTAGATTCTGTTCATATTTTAAATTAGATTTTATTTTTAGATTTTATGTTTTCACTTTGAGTTAGATTCTGTTCATATTTTAAATTAGATTTTATTTTTAGATTTTGTTTTGACTTTAATTTTAGTTAGAGTTTTAGTAAATTTGTCATTTTTATTCATATTTTTTTATTTATTTGTTTTATTTTATTTAAAATTTTTAAGTAAAAATCTTTAAGTAAAAAAAAAAAAAATAGAGTAGATTTGGATCCATCATCAAGGATGTGTTGACTATAAACCAATCAGTACATTATATCACATTATTTCCAGCAAAAGTGTGTTTAAGAATATATAAAGTTACTTCATTGCAAATTTTTGTTTTGTAAAAAAAAAAATAATAATAAAAAAAAAATTGGAGAATAAAAAGTAATTGTAAAGCAGTAGAACATGCACCAAGGTCATGGGTTTAATTCCCAGTGAATGCATGAGCTGATAACATGCATAGCTTAAATTCAGTGTAAATCACTCTGGTTAAAAGCATCTGCCAAATGCATAAAATATATTTACAGCAAATACATAAAAATGCATTGCAAAATAAAAACGGATCATTCTTTTGCAGATGTAAAAATGGCACGAGGCAGTCTTTATTGTTGATTTGCTCTGATGTGTGTGACGTTGTTCATATTCTCCAGATGAGTTTATGAACCCATGGGTTACTGGTGACCCGATCAGTCTCCTGCCGCTCTGCCGGTTCAGTTCTTGCTTGCGCTGGAAGGGTTTTATTGCATGCTAAATCAGATTCATATGTGCTGAATAATCAGGATCTCTCCGGCTGCGTCGCATGGATGTCTGTGTGAAGCAGAATCAGCTTCTCTGTGCTGATGCTCATCGATAACCTCTGAATGATTAACCAGTTTAATATGTCAGGTCAAGTTTATTTATATAGCGCTTCTTACAACACCGTTTGCTTCACAGCAGCAGCAAAGACACAAACCATGTTTTTCAGTGAGGATTCAGTGTTTTCAGATATGATGTTCTGTGTGTTTAGTCAGTGCCATCATTCCTCATGGATATTTGGTTTTGTAGTGGTCTGTCTCATACCCACCCCCTTTGTTCTTTGGTCTTTATTTTCTCTGTTAAACCAAAAATATATACTGTGGCAAAAAAAAAAAATTATTCAAAATTATTAATTGAAACTTTTTATATCACAATTCCGACTTTTTTGTTGCAATTCTAATTTTATATCTCACAATTCAATATATTTTTTCTCACAATTTTGATTTTTTTTCTCAGAATTGTCAAAATGGTAATATAAAGTCAGATTTGTAATATAAAGTCAAAATTGCGATGTAAAGTCAGAATTGCAAAATATAGTCTAAATTGCATGATATGAAATCAGAACTGCTAGATATAAAGTCAGATTTGCAATATAAAGCAAAATTGTGATATGAAGCCAAAACTGCAAAATATAAAGTCAAAATATGAGATAGTCAGAATTGTGAGATAAGGTAAAAATTGGGTGATATAAAGTCAGAATTGCGATATAGTCAAAATTGTGATGTAAAGTCAGAATTCCAACTTTTTTCTTGTAATTCAGTTTTACTTGAGTTTATACAGTATCTAGCAATTATGATTTCTCAATTTAATCTCAATTTTTATTAGAATTAAGAAGAAAAGTTCAAATTGTGAGATGTTACAACTGAGCAAAGTTGCAAAGTTCCCTTGCCTGTGATGGAAACAGGTTTCCATAATATACAAATAAATGACAGAATATATACAAATATATGACAAAAAATTATACAAATTAATAAAAATCACAACCGGTGTACTTCTGCAAGATGTGTTTCTGATTGAAGCAGGATATAGAATGAGAATGATTTGATTGGATGATTTAAAGTGTGTCTGTAGAATACGAGGGTCTGAAGACTTGAGTCACAGGGAGATGAAGAGTGAGTATGATGTGTGTGGGATCTGGCTTCCAGGACGAGCGCTGTGGAGTCTGTCAGATCGTGTCTTCGGCGGATCTTCATCATCCTCCGGTGCTGCCGGCTCGGCCCGAGCGTCCGGTGCGTCTGCAGGGAAGCTGGGTCAGCACACGGTGCGAGGTGCGTCCGGGCGTCCTCTTCCTCACCCGACAGCTGACCTTCCACGAGGACAGCCAGACCTGGACCGGACAGTACGATCACTTCTCTGACCCTGTCTGCCGTCACCCCACCTTCAGCATCTCGGCCAGCGGACGCTACAGCCGTGGAGCTCCATCCGCAGCCATCGGGGGCGCCGTCGAGTTCACCTTCACTGGTCAGTTCCCACTAACACATCACTCAAATGCTGACATACTGACCACAAAACCAGTCATAAGCTGAATAAATAATCTTTCCATTGATGTATAGTTTGTAGGATAGGACAATATTTGGCTGAGATATTTATATTAAAAATTATCCTGGCTCTTCCAAGTGTTATAATGGCAGTGAATGGGTGTTTTCGTTCAACAGGCCAAAAGTAGTCAAATAAAGCACATCCATCCGTAATAAAACGTGTCTCACACGGCTCCGGGGGTGAATAAAGGCCTCCTGTGAATCGATGCATTTTTGTAAGAAAAATATCCATATTTAAAAATGTTATAAATACACTGTAGGACTTATGCGTAGCGTAAGATCACCATGTCCTACATCATCCACCGGAACACTTCTGCCTACAACAGTCAGCAGAAGTGAGATAAACATGTTTATAACATTTTAAATATGGATATTTTTCTTACAAAAACACATGGATTTGCTACAGGAGGCCTTTATTCACCCCCCGGAGCCATGTGAGGCATGTTTTATTACGGATGGATGCGCTTTATTTGACTTCTTTTGGACTGTTGAATGAAAACACCCATTCACTGCCATTATAAAGCTTGGAAGAGCAAGGATAATTTTTAATATAACTCCACCTGGATTCGTCCGAAAGAAAGTCATATACACCTAGCATGCCTTGAGGGTGAGTAAATCATGGGCTAATGTTCATTTTTGGGTGAACTAACCCGTTAAGGGGTTAAAGAAGAGTTTCCTCTCAGTTGATGTTTGTAATCCTGTGCATGATCTCCTGCAGTGACGCACATGACGGTGACGCCCATGGATGTGGCCACTGCGTCTCTGCTGAGCGTCTTCCGCGGGCGTGAGTGTGGCGCTGAGGGCTCGTGGCAGCGGGGCGTTCCGCAGGACGTGACGTCCACCTCGGGCTGCGCTGCGCTGGGGGTCCGGCTGCCTCACACCGAGTACGAGCTCTTCCGCGCCGGCCAGGACCCGTCTGGACACAGCCTCCTCTACAACGGCCAGAGACCCAGCGATGGCTCGAGTCCAGACCGGCCTGAGCGCCGGCCCACCAGCTTCCAGTCACCGCTGATCCGCTGTGAGAGACACGAGCGAGACCACCCCTTCAGACTGAGCGCCGGCGGCGGACCGAACGCACTGGACACACTCACCGCTGCCGCCGCGCTCGTCCTGCTGCACACGCTCATGTAGCTCATCTACACCCATAGTTTATCCCAAAAATCAGAGGGAAATGATAGTTGAATAACAAGGGTGTAGAAGCACCTAACTCTGGTTGTAAGGCTAAAATTGACATTTCCTGTAAACTTATTCCTCAATTCTGATTGGTTGATGGGAATGTTGATCCAGGAACATGTTGTACTTGGTGAAATCAACATCTTTTGTTGTTCCTGGATCAACATTATTGTACAAAAACATAGACCTAACCCTATCCCTGGTGAACGTGATTTCACCAAGTACAACATGTTGTCCAGACAGAAACTGCACACAGACTGAATGTGAATGTGAGTCTCTGTAAATCCACTCTCTGACAGCAGGTGGCGTTGATGGAGCAGCAGAAATACAACTGTAACCTCCGTGGACAAAGCAGCATTGTGAACACTATTTGTGACCCTGGAGCACAAAACCAGTCATAAGTCAATTTTTTGAAATTGAGATTTATGCATCATCTAAAAGCTGAATAAATAATCTTTCCATTGATGTATGGTTTGTTAGGATAGGACAATATTTGGCTGAGATACAACTATTTGAAAATCTGGAATCTGAGGGTGCAAAAAAATCCAAATATTGAGAAAATCACCTTTAAAGTTGTCCAAATGAAGTTCTTAGCAATGCATATTACTAATCAAAAATTAGGTTTTGATATATTTACGGTAGGAAATTTACAAAATATCTTCATGGAACATGATCTTAATATCCTAATGATTTTTGGCATAAAAGAAAAATGGATAATTTTGACCCATACAATGTATTGTTGGCTATTGCTACAAATATACCTGTGCTACTTATGACTGCTTTTGTGCTCCAGGGTCACATTTTATTAGGTATTACATGGAGCGAAGATGAAAACAAAATGCCATCGAATCTTTTGTGAGGACAGTCAGGATCTTCAGAGGTGCATTCATATAATTAATTCATTCCTATATTCATTTAAATAATTCCCTTCCCAGCTTTTCTGCCATGTTTTCACACAAAACTAAACTACTCTGCTGTGCGCACATGAGACTGTTACTTAAAACTCTGCTTTATGCTGGATAGTATTTATTTATCCTCTGTTGTTATGGGTAGGGATAGGGTTAGGTCTATGTTTTTGGACAATAATGTTGCTCCAGGAACAACAAAAGATGTTGACCATTTGCACTAGTTCATGAACAGTTTTGGGGAAAGTTACTTTTAAAAGTAATGCATTACAATTAGAGATTGTAACGGTATGAAAATTTATCATCACGATTATAGTGACCTAAATTATCACGTATTATCACGGTATTGTTGATTTACCTTATCTCACAATTCTGACTATCTCATTATTGATTGTCCTCAGAATCTTTTCTGAGGACAATCAGAACCTTCAGAGGTGCATTAATATAATTAATTCATTCCTATATTCATATTAAAACCTCGCAGCTTTTCCGACATGTTTTCACACAAAACGAAACTACTCTGTGTGAGACTGTTACTTAAAACTCTGCTTTATGCTGGACAGTATTTATTTATCCTCAGTTGTTCAAATCGCGGTAATCAAATACGGTTTTAATGACAATTAAAATATGAAACGGTAATACTAACCGTGGGGAATTTTATCATGATTTATCATCAAACCGGTAATTGTTCCATCCCTAATTACAATATTGTGTTACTCCCTAAAAAAGTAAATAATTACATTACTTAGTTACTTTTTATGGAAAGTAATGCATTACGTTACTTATGTGTTACTTTTTAAATCTGGGCAGGGCTTGCTTGTTTGTTTTTAATATAAAAAGTTCAATTTTTGGCAAACATAAAAGCCCTTTTGCACCAAATGTGAAATGAATACGCCTCAGGCTGAAGAAAAATTAAATTAACGTGTACAGTAGAACACAGGATAAGAAAATTCAACACTCTTCAATAAATGAAATAAAATGAAGCACAAACGTTAGCTAAAGTAATTTTTGCTTATTAGTATGGTATTAGCAATTGGATCATCAAAGGTCAGCAGCAAAGACACTGGTTAATAAAATGGGATTAAATACATATTGTAAAAAAATATTGTTGTAATGTGTACTACTTGTATTTTATAATTGTCTTACTGTATGGCTGCTACCTTGGCCAGGTCTATCTTGTAAAAGAGACTTCCTGGTTAAATAAAGGTTAAATAAAAAAATAAAAATAAAAATAAATAAAGGCCTAGTTTCACAGACAGAGCTTAGACTAAGCCAGGATTAGGCCATAGTTCAATTAGGACATTTAAGTAATTTTTTATAAACATGCCTTAGAAAACAACATTACTGGTGTGCATCTTGAAACAAAACAAAGGCACTGATATAGTTTAAGATCAGTCAGTGCATGTTTCTTTTAGCTGCTCAGACTTACATTTTTGTCTGGGACTAGGCTTAAGTCTTGTCTGTGAACCTGGGGGAAAGTGTATTTTTATTATTTAACATTTAATTATTGCAGGTTTGCATCATATTCTGAGTTTGCATTTCACAGTTTTTATTTATTTCGAGGTATACTGAATCTCTTTTTTCTGTTCACATTTATTCTAGAACTACAGTAAGATCATGTTCACACACAACACCTCGGCACTCTTGATTTCTCTCAACATGGCATCAGGGCTGTCAGTCAGTCAATGGGAAAACAAAGAAACTGGCGTTATTTGAAAAAGTAACTTGGATATTTTCTTGTAAATTAAAAAGTAATGCGTTACTAGTTACTTAAAAAAGTAATCTGATTACATAACTCACATTACTTGTAATGCAGTACCCCCAACACTGTTCATGAAGCTGCTCGTACTGTTTAGGAACAAAAAAGTGAGCATCCAACTTTTGTTGTTAAACGAAGCTCGTGAAGGTCGTGACACGTGCATGCGCTCTAATGTAGTTCCTGTTCATCCTGTACAGCATCACATTCACTAGAGCTCATCATATATTATTTAACAGCAATTACAGTTCAAATAATGCCATGTGATCTCTAGTTTCACAGATGCTCCAGAGCTGCTGATTTCATGCTGAATTGCTGTAAATATCCCAGGACTGTATTTTAGAGGACCTGATTGAAACCTTGTCTCATGATGCCCAATGAATGAACACATGAACTTTGGAACTAAAACCAAAATTATATATGTGTGTGTGTATGTGTATATATATATATATATATATATATATATATATATATATATATATATATATAAAATAACATTTTCATTACTTGAAATGAAATAACTAAAATAAAAAAAATTATTTTTCCAACATTTATCATTTTCATAGTTTATATACTAAAATTGAAAATTAGATTACAAAAACAAATAACAATATTAAAATTACAAATAATTTGTTTAAAACTTTAATTTAAAATTAGAATGAGAATAGAAAATATATATAAAAACCTAACTCACAATTTTGGAGAGAAATTTTTTTTTACAGAAAAGTCAGTATTTTCATAGTTTAACGATGTACTAAAATTGAAAATTATTTAACTTTACAAAAACAATATTAAAATTAGAACTTATTTAAAATTTTAATTTAAAATTAGAATGAGGACAGAAAATATATTGAAACCTAATACACAATATTAATGAAAACTATAGTAATATTTCAATTAAAATGTTAAGTATTTTCGAAAGAATAATGGACCAGTTTTGACCATCAGTCTAATCATAAAACACATTCATCATACACGTTTCTGGCGCTGGATTCGACACATTTACGCAGAGACGGTCAATAGTGAGAAAGACATTTGTGTTGAACTGTTGATTGGTTCTCATGCACAGCTGATCAGAGACGAAGCACAGACAGCATGAAGAGTGTTAAAGATTCTTTATTTCAGCATGTTAAATACCACGGGACAGGACTGCAAACGTGATTTATTCAGTCAAGTTGCCTCACAATCAAACAGAATAATTTGCATAAAGAAAACTCCATGAAATGATGGGAATCGCTTGCGTTTGTGAGGAAAACGTTCCCAGCTGACGTCGTCACACTCGAGAAAACAAACGTGGAGATGTGTGTAACGTTACTGTCCAGCGACAAGTAGCAAAGACGATCGGCTTGTGTTTGTGTGACGATGAATCTGCATTACTTCCCATTCTCTCAAAAGAATCCAAACAACATGTACATGACACTTAAAACATTCCATTAAACTCTTAATAAAGCACAGAGAGAGAGAAACATGTCCTTTTATTGATTGACAGGTTGTTTTTTCAGGTCTCTACACACAGTGCCTCCATTGGGCGGCTAGTGATGCTCGGACAAATGGACAATTTCTTCTTCCCCGACCCCAGAGAAACCCACCCAGAACCACAGACGGCCCGCTTCTGAGAGTGTGTGTGTGTGTGTGTGTGTGTGTGTGTGTGTACTAACCGTGTGAGAAAGGCAAGGCCCGTTTGAATGATCCTGTACACAGACACGTTTATTTCCGCTGCCGTGGGACTCGTCTGCGCAGACGCCACGCTTATATCGACAAGAACGCACGCTCCGCTCCGGCAGAACTCTACAAGACAAACTTCCCGAGGAAGAAGCCGATGAAGATGGCGGCGATGACGACCAGCAGAGACGGCAGCGATCTGGAGGCAGGGTCTTTGCTCAGCATCGCCGACGAAGACTTGGAGACAGAGCTGTCGAACTGATTGGCCTTCCTCATCCTCAGCCCTTCGTCCTGATGAAGAGCGACACACACAATCATCATCATCATCATCATCATCATCATCACACCTGCTGTCTAGGCATATGCCGGTATCAAATTTTCATGTTGCGATTAATTGCTAATGCTTTTATCACGGTATATGGTATATCACGATCTTGAAATTTTTGACCCTGGAGCACAAAACCAGTCATAAAGGTTGATTTATACTAAATAAATAATCTTTCCATTGATGTATGGTTTGTTAGGATAGGACAATATTTGACTGAGATACAACTATTTGAAAATCTGGAATCTGAGGGTGCAAAAAAATCTAAATATTGAGAAAATCACATTTAAAGTTGTCCAAATGAAGTTCTTAGCAATGCATATTACTAATCAAACATTAAGTTTTGATATATTTAAGGTAATAAATTTACAAAATATCTCCATGGAACATGATCTTAATATCCTAATGATTTTTGGCATAAAAGAAAAATGGATAATTTTGACCCATACAATGTATTGTTGGCTATTGCTACAAATATACCTGTGCTACTTATGACTGCTTTTGTGCTGCAGGGACACATTTAGTTGCAAAAAAGAGTTTGTCATATAACAGGTTTAATAACTTTTTTCTTATAACAAAGAGAACTGAACATTTAAATGCAATAAAGCAATTAAAGTGCATTAGAATTCTAAAGACCAACAGGTTCCACTTCACAATAAGATCTCATTACTTAATTTTAGTTAATGCATTAACAATAGCTACATTTGCTACAGAAGTTCTTAATCTTTGTTAAAAAATACAAATCATAGTTCATGTTAGCTCAGGTGCATTAAATAATACAGTTTTGAGAGAGCGCATGCGAAAAGTGGAAAAGTATTCTTAAAATGGATTCAAAAAATCTGAATAATTTGTAATAGCCTAAATAATTATTCACGGTATTTTTAAGTGCCCATGATAACAATATCGTAATTTATCGCATTACCGAATACCGGCACACATCTAGTGCCGTTACTGATCTTTAATTAAGTTTGAGCTCATTACGCCACCTAGTGCTCAAAGTGCTTAGTGCTTCTGCTCTCAGACTCACAGATGGAACATACAACTGTGAAATCATAATAATAATAATAATAATAATAATGTTTATGAGAAACACTTTCTGATGTCAAAGGTTTTGAGTCCAAACTAATTTCTTGTACACACTTCCGCTGATTATTATTTATAAAAGGACTATGTTTAAAGCTCAAGGGTTTGAATGTTTGAAAGTGAAGAATTTAAGACATAAATATATTTTAACTTAACTTATGGAATATTAAGTTATTTTACAGAACAATTGTAACTTACACCAGTAACAGCCTATATTTCAGTCTTCGTTTTTAGAATTAGAGGTAAAATAGCTCTGCATCTCTCAGAAAAAACAATGTGTATGAACACTGTTAATATCATTTTTCCCGATCACAACTTAAATTCTTTATTATTTATTAATTTATTTATTGTACTCTGTAAATTGTTCATACATTAATGCATGTTTTTGGATAAGAATCCGTTACTGTCCATTTTTCTGGTAGACTATAATTCCTGTTTCGTCCTTGATGGGCATAAAAAACAAACAATCTTTGAAAAGTAAATGTTTAACCATGACTTTTTTTATTTTATTTTTTAAAGTTATTTTATATATTATATAAGCTATTTTATAATATATATTTTATATTATATTATTTTTTTATTTTTTACTTCTTGATACAATTTAATACAAAAGTTGTTTGGCATGAATAAAGACAAAAAAAATATAAAGTTTAAAAAAAAAAAGAGTAATAATAATTATCATTATTGACCATCTGATTGGTCTCCTAAAACACAAAGTCAAAATAAAATATATACTAAAAAGATTTCATATTTCATATTTTATTTGAAATTAAAATTAAAAATATTTTTTCATTAAAAAAAAAAAAAAAAAAACATTTTATTTGTTTACCTACATATCATCATGTGACCACTGATGACCATTAGAGAACCATGAACATGTTAAATTATTGATATATTAAGCTAAAATCTCCAGACCTCATGCAAGTATTTTTGGTGTTTTGTGAATCTCTCAGTAATCTCCAGGGTTCCTACGCATTTTCCATTTCAAAATTCCATACTTTTCCAGACTCAAATTTCCAAACCTCTTGGTAGATTTTCAGACCATATTTAACATATTTTCAGCTTTATATTTGGTATATAGTACAGTCATCTGTAAATATTTTTATTTTCTCAGGGTTTTGTTTTTTTTATTATTTATTATTATTGATTTTCTCGAAGTGACAACACACAGAGTCCCTAAAATAACTTGACTTTTACATGTACACAAGAAACTTTTTTGTGTCATCAAGAAACTCTTCACGTGCATGGTTTCTAGTTTTATATAACCTGTTTCCTTTGTGCATCACTGCCATCTTACAATGAATAAAACGAAAGCATGAATGCACATGAATTAACAGAGATCTACCTGCTCAAAATTTGGCTTTTCTTACGTTAGTACCTCTAATATCAAGGCCTAATGTCCAATTTAACACATCGTCTGCGGCGGAGAAACCATGAGACGAAATGGACTGATGGCATAACATTTGCCAAGTTCAAGGGTCTATAAAAGAGACTGGTACTGTAAAAAGTGTTTAAGATTTAGCTTTTTTAATTCATATTTCAAGGCCTTAGGTCTCTTTAATGCATAGCCAGTGGTGGCCAAGAAACCGCACGTGAAATGGGCTGATCTTACGTGCTAAATTTAATGGTTTCTTGTGTGCACATAAAAATATATTTTTTTATTTTTGCAAAGGTCCTTAAGGTTATGTAATACGGTGCTAAGAATATAGTGTGAAGAAACCCAAAATGCTTATAACCTGCATTTTGCATAATGAAAAAGTGCACATTGAATTCATTCAGTCATATCTGGCGATCACTAAACAGCTGCCATGAAACCTCACTTCTTGTACGATAAATTTATTTTCATTAAATTCTTAATTTTCTATTATAAAAGAAAAAACTAAACAGGAGCAAAAGTCTGGAAACACAAATATTTTTCCATACATTTCCAGACCTAGAAAATACTTAAATCAAATTCCATACTTTTCCAAACCACGTAGGAACCCTGAATCTCGTGTATTATTGGGTCAGTACGAGTGCATCAGGAGACACTAGTTAGTACAGATGCAGACGTTCTCTAGTACCTTGAGTTGGCGGTTTTCATCTAGCAGCTTCCCTGCTTCCGTCTGCAGTCTCTTGCACTCCTCCATGAGTTTCCTCATCTCCGTGTCGTCCATGGACAGACCGTCGGCCTTCGAGGCGCTCAGAGCTGACGTGGCTTTGCTGGATTCCAGCTCGTTCTGATCAGAGTCGGTGCAGAATGAAGGTGTGAGTAACAGTGATGGTGATTTATAATCGTGACCAAACACACACTCACCATCTTCTCACTGTCTGAAGGCATCTCAAACACGCAGCGCAGCTTGGAGTCCATCAGGTCGTCCGGTTTGGCATCTTTCCACTGTAATGGTAAAACACAACATCAGCAGGCTTCACTCAGCTCTCTCGAAAAACAGTGTTTCCAGGATTCAGAGGATAACTGAAGCACATTTAAGATGAACTCTGCCGTTTATTAACAGTTGCTTTGATATGAGCCGTGATGCAGATGTTTGTGTCATAACTGATGAACTTTGAAACTGTTATTGATCTGAATAATGTCTTCTGTAGAGCTGATTTACAGCTAAAATTCAATTTATCAATTTTACAACATTAACACTGTTATTTTCCTGTTTATCTCTGTGAAGCTGCTTTGGAATGATCTGTATTTTATTAAGTGTTATAGAGAAAAAAATATATAATAATAATAATAATAATAATATATATATAAATATATATATATGAGCCTAAATTAAATAATAGCTTGAATTGCATATAAAATTTCCATGCATTTGGATTACAGAGTTTTAACAAATGAATCCGGTCAGATTTCTGCACTCAAAAAATAATCACAGTATAATTTACTATTAACTATTTGCATCTCTTTATTTAAATAATCATATTTTTAAAATGCATTTATTCAGTAGAATCCACATAAATCTGTTCAACTGTGACAACAGTTCAATTCTGTTAAAAAGTAAGCAAATGGTTAAAATATGGCTAGCTGTGGGAAAGCAATATGTAATTAGCTAAATTGCATGGCACTGAAACAAACTGGATTGATTGATGATAAATATATAAAACTGGTTATTGTATATTTAAAGCACATTCAATGAATGTAATGTGGGTCACTTTTGTAGTTGCACTTGTATGTTTTAGAATTTTTTATTTTGTGTGTGTGTGTGAATGGATGTATATTTTGTTTATGTATGGACAGACGTATATGTATATATGTGCATATGTTAATTTTTGGCATTATTGAATATGTTGAAAAAATTTGTTTTTGTATTTCTCAGGTATTTGTATTTTCTTGCAATTTTATCCTTCAAATGTACTTTCTGCTATAATTCAATCTCAGTATTGCTAAGCAGAATAGTAAATCAACTTCAAACACATTGAGTTTATTAGCACTATTACAGAAATCTGACCTGTTTCATTGATGTTTGACTGACAAATATGCATTGCATTTAAAGTTTATTAGTGGTTTTTCAAACTGTGTAATCCGAATGCGTGGAGATTTGTATGCAACTCTTAAATGTAGGCCTGGCTCTGTGTGTGTGTGTGTGTGTGTGTGTGTGCTGAGGATGAGCAGAAGACGCTCACCATGGCCTCCAGGTCGCTCACGCTGGGCGGCACGAAGATGGTCTGCACCATGAACTTGTGCTTGCTCTTCTCGTTTGGGTCGTAATCAAACGGCTGCAGCATGACTGGAGGAGAGCAGAGAGAGCGTCAGCGTCACACTACACCGGATCCCCTCGCATTTTAATGTGATTTAAAAGGATTTCAGTGCAGGAAGGGAAAGAGCTTGTGCTCTGTTTGCTGCAGCGCAGACGTCTGAAGAACAGAGAACAGCGTCTCAATCTGTGTTCGTTCTCCAAGCGTTCCGTGCGTTTCACTGCAGAAAAGATCGTTCCAGACCAGAACGGATTTCTTTCATATTTATCAACCAGTGTGCAGAAAACTACATCAGTATATCATCATAAACACAGCCGTCTTAAACGAACGTAAACATGAGAAAGAATACGCTTGTGTACAGTATTTATTAGATCTGTGTGCTCGGTGTTAAAGAGACAGCAGCCGCCTGTCATTAATGATAATCAAAGAACTAAAGAAAATCACTCTCTGATCTTGACTGAATAACTTTATATAATAATATATATAAAGTATAATATAATAATAATATTTATATAATAACTATATTAATAATCTGTATTTTATGAAAAGAAAACTATGCAGTGTTTTTAAACTTTACAGTTTCTGTAGCTGAAATTCGGTTCAGTTGTATGTATTTATGCTATTGCTAATAGACTAGTTTGTTCCTATTTTATTACTGGCTGTTTACTTGTCTTTAATACTTTAATATTTGAAATTTATATTAGTCTTGTTGTTTTGCTGTGGTATTTTTGTTAAAAGCGCAGGCAAAAGTTCTTCTTGTAGGCCTAAGTGTTCAGATTTTTTTCAGC
This sequence comes from Spinibarbus caldwelli, assembly GCA_039654775.1. Classification (NCBI taxonomy): domain Eukaryota; kingdom Metazoa; phylum Chordata; class Actinopteri; order Cypriniformes; family Cyprinidae; genus Spinibarbus; species Spinibarbus caldwelli. The sequence continues at coordinate 442,005 of CM077262.1, read as the reverse complement.
TGCAACAGAATGCTTTGTAAAAATTATTTTTTTTATATTGGATTTTTTATCTTTTTGGAATGGATAAGAATCAGAATGGATAAAACTGAAACGATGCCCAAGCCTCTGGACGCACAGGCCGGTCTGACCTGAGATGGTGACGGTGGCGCCGGGGTCGATCAGGCCGCTGTTGGGCCGCACGCAGTAGCGGCGAGGAGCGGTGGTCTTCACTTTGAAGCACACTCTTCTGTCGGACGGGTTCCTCAGCTTCAGGTTAGCGGTCACCACATCTGTGAAGGGTCCTGCACACATCAGGAGAACCATCATGATCAGCGCTGAGTGTCAGTGGTGTGACGAAGCTTCATCCGAGCGGCTCACGTATCATTCATAAATAATACAAAAACACCCCGGCCTCTTTCCTATCCGTACGACACACACACACCCAGCCGCTTCTGACGACAAAACACACCTCCATCATGAAACTGACCCTCATAACCAGTCTGTTTTGACCTGGAAGAGATGCATAAAAATCTCTAAAAAAAATAAAAAATAAAATAAAAATGCATAGTTTTTAGTGAGAGAACAAAACTCAGCCAATGCTTTAAGACCCTCAAAATATAATTTTCTTCAGATTTTTTCACAATTATTTTTAAGATATAACCATTAAAAAAAAAAAAATGTTCCATGTCAATGAATTCAAAGGCATTTTATTAAGTTCATACTGATAATTCTCAGATTATTATATATATATATATATATATATATATATATGTGTGTGTGTGTGTGTGTGTGTTCTTATAAATTTCATACAATGATATATTGAAACAAAATTTCTAATCAATATTGCGAAAAAATATTTATTTACCAATCATTTTTTGTGTGGTTCGTGTAATTCAACATTTCGAAAAATTTCTCAATTTTTTCACTTAATAAAAAAGGTGTAAATGCGGTTAATACTGATCATCCTCAGATTATATGTTCTTATAAATTTCATACAATGATATAATCAAATCAATATTGGAACATATACATACATACATACATATATATATAAAAATCTAATTTTTAAATGGATAAAAAGGAGTAAATGCGGTAATAACATGGTAATATTCAAAACTTTTCTTTTTTTATTCATTAATAAGAAGTTGCTGATAAGATACATGGTTTTAGTTGAAAAAAATAAATAAATAAGTTATGACACTTTTATAAAATGATTCTTTTGATCCAAACGGAGCGAATGCAAAGATACTAAGGTGTGCAGACTTTAGACTGCATTATGAGGGTTGATAAATACAGTGTATTAAACTGAGCTGTGCTAGATCAGTTACTGAGAATGACCTGATAAATGCTGTGCTGGTCATGCAGTGGTCAAGTGAAGATTGCTGGACAAATGTTAGTTTGTCAACATCAGGTTTCGCCCTAAAACAGCTCAGTATCGATCACTTGAGTAATACTGACGATTCATTCAACACCTCAATCTTTAATCTGTTAAGCCTTTATCTCTGATGCTAACGCTGACCGACACCGAGCACACTAACGAGTCAACATTCACACGAAACACGTTCAGCAGAACGAGCTGGTGTAAAACAACACTTATGTGCGCTGTCCCCCACAGGCCTGCGCGTCCTCGGGTCTCGCGTTAAACGGCAGCCGGGGGAGGGGTGCAGGCATGCGGGCGGCCGCGCAGCCTGGGCCCGAGGCCACCGCGAGCCGGTTCCTCTAAAGGGGCCGGGGGTTCGTGACTGAGCCGCGGTTACCTCTGAAGCGGAGGTCGCCCGGCGGGTCGAGGATCAGAATCTGCTCCAGTTTGGACATGACAGCCGTTAAAACGGGACACAGTCGCTCACGATCACACGCCCGCGCAGAGCGGGCACGAGCAGCAGGGCGGCTGCGCGCACGGCGGAACACGTCGCTCAGATGAAGGAGCGGCTGGAGCGTGTTTCTCCTGAACTCTTCTCTTATTTCTGTTTGTTTGGGTTTGTTTCATCGAAAGCTAAAGGCGCGGGAATGATTGGCCTCGCCTCGT
>CM077262.1:400000-435000 GCA_039654775.1 Spinibarbus caldwelli | reverse complement strand
GCAGATGACCTGTTATATCCTTCAGAGCAGGGTGTTTAGGATTCTGTACCTGACCCTCTGTTTGATTGTGTTTAGGCAGATGGTGGCCCGCAGTCTTCTGGACACACTCCGGGCCATCAGCGAGGATGAGCGCGAGTGTGTGTCTGTGCTGGAGCGGATCAACAGACTCGCAGATGACTCAGGTACTGAACCGATTCACAGAGTCGCTGATTCACAGAGTCGCTGATTCACAGAGTCGCTGATTCACAGAGTAAAACAGAGTCGCTGATTCACAGAGTCGCTGATTCACAGAGTAAAACAGAGTCGCTGATTCACAGAGTAAAACAGAGTCGCTGATTCACAGAGTAAAACAGAGTCGCTGATTCACAGAGTCGCTGATTCACAGAGTAAAACAGAGTCGCTGATTCACAGAGTAAAACAGAGTCGCTGATTCACAGAGTAAAACAGAGTCGCTGATTCACAGAGTAAAACAGAGTCGCTGATTCACAGAGTAAAACAGAGTCGCTGATTCACAGAGTCGCTGATTCACAGAGTAAAACAGAGTCGCTGATTCACAGAGTAAAACAGAGTCAATAAATAATTGGCAAATTTAGTAGTTCTGTTTAGGGTTGAGTAGCATTGGAGTTTATTTTGAAGGTCAAAGAGTATTTTTAATGATTCATCATGAGTGTCTTTTAGATTTTTGTCAGTTTCTTTAATAATGGTTTTGGGGTTGAAGCTGTAGTCAGTGAGGAGCTGGGTTTTATGGACGAGCTGAAGAGCGAGTGTGTTTAGAGGATGAGATTCTGCTGAGGTTTCATTGGTGAGGAGGGCTTTATATCGGATTGAATCAGGGTCAGATTGATGGAGGTGATGCCAGAACTGAACACATCTCTTCTGGATCTCAATCTTCAGTGGGTATAAACCTAATTCAGCTCTGCAGGCATCATTGGACGTACCTCTGTGGACCCCTAAAATGTTTTTGATCATTTCTAGTTGTAGTTTTTCAATTGAAGTTTTATCCCAATTTTTAAAATGTATTATTGGTCCCCAAATTTCACTCCCGTACAGTAGAATTTGTTTAATGATTGCGTGATATAATTTAATCCATGTTTTAATTGGTCATTTTAATTGGCCAAACCGTGATTTGATGGCATAAAATGCCCTCCGGGCCTCTCATTCAAGGCCTTCACAGCCAGACTGAAGCCCCTGATGCAGAGATCTGGATGCCCAGGTAAGTGTAGCTGGTGCTGTGCTCCAGGACTGAACTGGTCTCTGCTTCCCTGAGACCTGGCCTTCTTCTGGAACACCATGACTCTGGTTTTGTCCAGGTTGACGGTCAGAGCCCATTCCTCACAGTACTGTTCCAGCAGGGCCAGGCTGTGCTGGAGACCCTCGGCAGAAGCAGGTCGTCCGCATACAGCAGGCGTTTGACTTCAGAGTCGTGCAGAGCGAGGCCCGGGATGCTGCCGGAGCGGTCCAGAGCTTCTGCAGCTCGTTGATGTAGATGTTAAACAGGTTTGGGCTCAGACTGCATCCCTGCCTCACTCCACGACCCTGCTGGAAGAACACACTTCTGAGGTTCACAATTTTGACCGCACATTTACTGTTTTTATACATGGATTGTATAACATCAAATGTTTTTCCACCAATGCCAATTTGTAATAATTTGTATAGTAAACCATCATGCCAAATAGAGTCGAAAGCTTTTTTAAAATCAACAAAACATGTAAATATTTTTCTTTGTTTGCCCTTTAGATTTTTGTTAATTAGAGTGTGGCGAGAATAGATGTGGTCGGATGTACATTGTTTTGGTAAAAAGCCAGTTTGTGATTTATTTAGGACGTTGCGTCTCGTAAGGAATGTCACTATGCGGTTGTTTATTATATTGCAGAAAAGCTTTGCTAGATTACTGCCCACACAAATACCACGGTAATTACTGGGATCGAATTTCTCTCCTTTTTTATATTTATCTCCTTATTTATATATCAGTCCTTCAGACCAGGTCTCAGGGAAGACACCAGAGGATGAGATCAGATTGAATAATTTTGCCAGAGCTTGAATTATGTAAGAGCTGCTGAGTTTGAGCATTTCATTACTGATGTTGTCTTGTCCACATGCCTTCTTTAATTTGAGATTTTTAATGTGCTCTGTTATTTCTGATGTTGTTATAATCATGTCCAATAGGTTTTGGTAATTTTTTATTGTTTTCTTTAAATCTTCTAGTTTTCTCTTTGTTTTTGTTTGGGGCTGGTTGAGGTCTGGTTCAAGTTTTTGGTAAAGAGTTTTAAAGTAAGATCTCCAGATTGTGCCGCTCTGGAGTAATGGGTTTGGTTTGGGGCTTTCAAATTTTTTAAAGAGATTCCAGAAATTGTTTTGGTCTATTGATTCATCGATTTCATTAATTTTAGCTTCATAATATTGATCTCTTTTGTTGCAAATGAGCTTTTTATAATTTTTCAAACAGTTGGAGTAGGCGAGCCGTAGCGTCTGATTGGCCGGTTCTTTATGCTTTTTGTTAGCAAGTCGTCGAAGGTCTTTTCTGAGACAATTGTATTCATTATCAAACCACATATTCTTTTTTATTTTTTGTTTGTTTATTCTATGCTTGTTTGGTTGATTAATGTTAGATATAGTGGCCAAAGTTTGAAATATATAATTAAGATTGGATGCTGAGTTTGTTCCATTAGTATCTGGAGTGAAATCTGTGGACATAAAGTCGTCCAGTATTGTTAGTACTGCAGAACTGCTCATGTTTTCTTTGAATTTTTCAGCATTAGTTTGGTTCCAGCTGAGTTTTAGTTTTAAAGGGAAGAGTTTTTCATGTTCTGACCCGGTCACATGACTGTTTCTCTCTCTGTGCGTCTGCGCTGTTCAGCGAGCTGCGCTTTCAGTTAAACACAGATATTATGCTGCTTCTCTAATTTTACATGCAAGTATAGCCGAAATCACAGCACAGCTATAATAGACAAAAAATAAATATCATAATATTAGAGAAAAAGACAAAGAATAAAATAAACACCACAAATACATTTTCTCAAACTTAATGGTCCAATGTTCTTAAAGATTTCTGTTCTGGAAATTTATGCAAAATTCAAATGCATGCATATTTAAATAGAAAATGTGTCATTTGCATATTTAAACAACATTTCAGAAAACTTGTAACACAGATCTATCTTTAATTTGGTGGTTCATGAAGCTTCAGCCGTTGTTCTGTTTGACTGTGATTGTTTCTTATCTTTGTTTTTGATGCTATTGTCAGAACGACTGTTTCTCATGCATTATTAACTGAAGCACACATTCATATTTCAGCATTGCTCATGTATATGCAGCCATGTTTTGTTTCTCCTGCTGGGCTTTTATGAATCTTGGTTTGTAGTTTTAATGAAATGCTGTTTGATCGCCAGAGCCGACGGTTCGAGCGGAGCTCATGGAGCAGATCCCACACATCGCCATCTTCTGTCAGGAGAACAGACCTTCCATTCCGTTGGCTTTCTCCAAGTACCTCCTGCCCATCGTGGTGCGATTCCTGGCCGACCAGAACAACCTGGTAGGTGTGATCTCTCTGAGCTGCTGCGGCTCCTCAGGAGCGCTGCTAAAGAGGCGTGTTTGTGTGTCAGGTGCGTAAGACGAGTCAGGCGGCGCTGCTGGTTCTGCTGGAGCAGGAGCTGATCGAGCGAGGAGACGTGGAGAAGCTGGTGTGCCCCGCGCTGGTGGAGCTCACGGCTCCCGACAGCAGCGACGAGGTCAAGACCGAAGCCATGGCGGTGAGAGTCTGTGCTGCCGCAGTTTGACCCGGAAGAGATGCATAAAAAATATCTTGAAAAATGCATAGTTTAGTTTCCTTACTAAAAACATTGCAAATGCTTTAAAACCCTCAAAATACACAAAGGGTATATAGGATATATCCATTAAAAAAAAAACGTTAAAGATTTTGTGTTTGGGACCCGGAAGCTCCGTTACTTTGTGTTGAAGTTTTATATTAGTATCAAAACTCTTTTTGTAAAATATATATATCTGTGACCCTGGAGCACAAAAGCAGTCATAAGTAGCACAGGTATATTTGTAGCAATAGCCAACAATACATTGTATGGGCCAAAATTATCCATTTTTCTTTTATGACAAAAATCATTAGGATATTAAGATCATGTTCCATGAAGATATTTTGTAAATTTCCTACCGTAAATATATCAAAACTTAATTTTTGATTAGTAATATGCATTGCTAAGAACTTCATTTGAACAACTTTAAAGGTGATTTTCTCAATATTTAGATTTTTTTGCACCCTCAGATTCCAGATTTTCAAATAGTTGTATCTCGACCAAATATTGTCCTATCCTAACAAACCATACATCAATGGAAAGATTATTTATATTTAAAAAAAAATTGACCCTCATGACTGGTTTTGTGCTTCAGGGTCTCATGTATTCTTTTCCTCATGTCTCACACACTTTTGGACTAAATTTTGTTGATGAATATGTTGCATATTGATGAACTAATGAAGCATGAAAAACTGATCACTTTTTTTAACTGAAAATTAAAGTTTGGTTTTTGAGCCATTGTAAGTTATAAATCAAAAGGAATTTAATTAATTCCAATGAGGTTAATGCTGATAATTCTTAGATTACATGTTCTTATAAATTTCATAGTTTTTTAATTTTTATTTTTTGGTGTGGTTTGTGTAATTTAAAATTTATAAGAATTTCTTAATTTTTTAATTAATAAAAAAGGGGTAAATCCAGTAATAACATGGTAACATTATCATTTTTAATTTAAAAACATGTTTTAGTTTAAAAATATGGTTACACTTTATTTTAAGGTGTCCTTGTTACAGTGTAATTATACATTTAAGTACTGAGTAATATTAATTATTAATATGTTCTTACTATATGGTTAGGATTAGGGTTTGGCTTAAGGTTACTTGCATGCAGTTTATTGTAATTATAACAGTAAGTACATGTAACTTGTAACAAAGAGACCTTAAAGTGTTACCAAAAATATTAAGTTCTAGCTGTTTTTATAAAGTAATGATAGAAAGAAAAACACTCTCATGGGGTCTTGAGATGATCCTGTAGTTTGACTGGTTCCTAAAGCAGCAGGCAGGACTCTGAGTGTTTGTTTCTGATGGTTTTATCTCAGATTATTTGTAAAATGGCTCCGATGGTGGGGAAGGACGTCACCGAGAGGCTCTTTCTGCCACGCTTCTGCGAGATGTGCTGCGACTGCAGGATGTTTCACGTGCGCAAGGTCGGTGAATCTGATTGGCTCAGGAGGATGACGGCTGAATCTGATTGGCTCGTGCTCATGTTCGGTCCTCGGCGCTCATCAGACGTGTGTTTGTGTCCGACAGGTTTGTGCAGCGAACTTCGGGGACATCTGCAGTGTGGTCGGAGGAGAGGCGACCGAGGAGCTGCTGGTACGGTCAGACGCGGGTTAGATAATATCTGTAACTGAGGTTTAAAGACAAACAAATGCATGTTTTCTCTAGAGGCATTATTACTACTATGCAATATTTTTTGGATATATACAGCGGTGGCCAAAATTATTAGAACACTAGTATTTTCAGCTAAAAATGGTTTTAAGTCAGTTATTTCTGTATTTTGCTGTAGTGTGTCAGTAGGAAATACTGTATGTATATATATATGATTTTTTGTGCAGTTTTTATTTGCTCATGTATTAGGGATGGGCATTTTTGGCAATTTCTCATTCAGCGTGTTAATAAATGTTAATATATGAACACATCCTATATTAGATTAATCAGATATGCATGTAGCTAACCCAGACATCATGTGACTTTGAATCCTCTCGTCTCACGTCTGTACTTTGGACCGCATGCTGTTGCAAGCCAATCATTCAGAGCTCAGGGTGCTGCTATTACAATCAGAAAAAAACAATCATCGTTTTCATGATCGATCATCGCTGTCACGGCCGAGTACTTGATCGCTGTTGCACATGATCCCTATTTTGTATGCATAGAGTTGTTTTTATGTTTTGCTTTGCTCAGCATGCTAGGTTTTTGAGGCTGAGACTTTAGAGTTTGTGTGTGTATAGAAACAGTAACCAGTGTGACATCTAGCCCCGGTCTCCTCCGGAGTAGGGTTGGAAGCGGTTCAGTGTGGTGTGATGCGGTTGATCTGTTCCTGTGTTTCCGGGCAGCTGCCGCGGTTTCTCCAGCTGTGTTCTGATAACGTGTGGGGCGTGAGGAAGGCCTGCGCCGAGTGCTTCATGACCGTCTCCTCGGCCACGTCTCCAGAAGTGCGCCGGACCAAACTCTCGTCTCTGTTCATCAGTCTGATCAGCGACCCGTCGCGCTGGGTGCGTCATCAACACCAACATCAAACACACGTCCTTCATTTATTTTCCCCACGTTTCTCTGGATTGCTTTTTTCCATTTAACTTTTCTGGATGACATTTGTGACCCTGGAGCACAAAACCAGGATAGGATTTGTTTTGGAATAGTTTGTTAGGATAGGACAATATTTGTCTGAGATGCAACTATTTGAAAATCTGGAATCTGAGGGTGCAAAAAAATCTAAATATTGAGAAAATCACCTTTAAAGTTGTCCAAATGAAGTTCTTAGCAATGCATATTACTAATCACAAATTAAGTTTTGATATATTTACGGTAGGAAATTTACAAAATATCTTCATGGAACATGATCTTAATATCCTAATGATTTTTGGCATGAAAGAAAAATGGATAATTTTGACCCATACAATGTATTTTTGGCTATTGCTACAAATATACCTGTGCTACTTATGACTGCTTTTGTGCTCCAGGGACACGTATAAATGCTCAAATTAAATGTTAGTAATCAGAAAGTATATCAAATTCATTTAAATCATGAAATGTATACAAATTAACCACAATTTAATAAGAGTTTAACAAAAATTAAACTTGATTTTGATCAAATTTTAGATTTAAAAATTAAAAAATTAATTTATTTTTCCTATTTTATTTTTCCAACTTCCTTGTTTTCTGTTTACATTTTTCTCTGTTACATTTTCCCCTGGTTTCACAAACAAGGCTGAAGCCTAGTCTTAGACTAAAATGTAAGTCTGAGCTGTTTCAACTGAAAGAATCTTGCACAGACTGACCTTAAAATATTTCAGTGCCTTTGTTTTGTCTCAAGATGCACACCAGAAATGTTTTTTCCTAAGCACGTTTATAAAAATTACTTAAATGTCCTAATTGAACTATACCCTAAACCTGTGAAACCGAGCCTTTAGTGGTTAAATTAATCTTGTCTAATTAATTGAAATCTTAAAACTTATACAATTCAATAACAATGTAATAAAAGTTTAACAAATTAAAATGTTTAGGGCCCTTTTGAAATCTTTTTCCCAAATTCCATTTTATTATTTGTCTAACTTTTATGTTTTGATTTTTGATGTTCCACTTTAATGGTGTAATTAAGTTTTAATAATCAATAGAATGTTTAATCAGTTGGGTGTTTGGAGTTTTATTAATTTATTTTTTTAATAACGATTTATTACAATTTTATGGCCCTGTAAAATATGAAATTGAATTTTATTTTTTCAGAAATTGTCCATTTTAGTTTTTCTGGATTCTGTATTTTGATTTTATACAAATGTATTATCAAAAATGGTGGTAATCAACCATTTAACTTTAAGAGTTTAATGAATCCTTTAAAATATGATCAGAAATAAAATTTAAGTTTCCTTTTTTTTCTTCTTTTTTTTTTACCAAACAAAGTGCTGCATGACAGCGGTTTACTATTAAAATTAAAACATGCATGGAAATTGTGATATTCCTATATTATTATTATTATTATTATTATTATTATTATTATTATTATTATTACTACTTTGGGTAGTACTTTCTACTGTTAAACCAAACCTTTATTTTGTAGGAATGTAGTGCAGATTTTTTGCATATTTGATGATAGTTTTCTCAAATGAAGTTTGGATGTATTCATCCAGATTGTGCTCAGCATTTCTGACTGGATCCAGCGCCTGGCTGCATGATTTGCTCAGCGCTGGGTTGATGTTGATGAGGTGTGCTGTGCTCACAGGTGCGTCAGGCCGCGTTTCAGTCCCTCGGTCAGTTCATCTCCACCTTCGCCAGGTCCAGCAGTAACGTGGGTCAGTACTTCAGAGACGAGGCCGAGTGGAGCGTGTCGCAGACACACAGGTGAGACGATGACGAGCTCCGAGTAACGAACTGTACCGCTGCTCCCTTCACGCAGAGCACACCGTTTGCACAGGGCACCGTCCCAGTAGTTAAAAACAAAAGCTTTCGTTCTATATTACATAAATATATTTCATATATAAACGTAACATATTTTTCTTATATACATGCATGTGTTTGTATTTGTATATGGGTCAAAGATGAAAAAGGGTTTAAGCATAAAAACAATGTGTAATACTGCTTTAAATTGTTGTTGTTTTTCCCCAAGAAAATTAAGTTTTCTGTTTAATTTAATTGCAATTTTGTTTTTGTTTTTCTGAGCATAAAATAAATATCATACATTTTTCCCTGATTTACAGAAGACACCCACTAAAATGTCTTTCAGTGTAACAATCTTGTCAGGCATATTTACAACAAAAATCAATTTATGACGTATTAAAAGACTAATTACTTTCACCCCAAATACTAATTAGTTGTAATTTTTCATTTTTTAAATTTTCCACTATCCTAGGTTTTGCCCATTTGTCAGTAAGAATTTTTTTTACTCATTTAATAAAATGTTCCCCTATTCTTTTATATTTATTAATATGTACAAGTCAGAATAAGCATGTTGTTTGAATTTTTACTTAAAAATATTGTTACACTGAATGACAATGTAACGTTATTTCAACCAAATTTTGACAACCAAATTATTCTCCAAAAACCTTAAAAATAGATGCTATACTTACATTTAATGCGCTTTCTGTGGACATAAAATCTCTTTTGTAAATTTCTTTTGATGCAAACGTCTTACGTGTTATGTCTGCTTATCTTATCACATATATTATGTAAACAAAAACTTTTATTTTGGATGTGATTGCAATTAATCGTTTGACAGCACTAGGTGAAATATTAAAATTCCAATAAAAATACACACCTGTGCCAACATTTATGCAGTTGGCATTAACACAGGCAAAATGATCAAAAATGTCCATAAGGTCGCAGAAGGGTTAAGGCACCCATGTGTCCAGCAGCGGCGCTGCTAACGAACATCGCTCGCTCGTCTGGCTCCGCAGCTCCAGCGCAGACTCCTGTGAGGCAGAGGAGGGCGGAGGAGAGCAGACGGCCGAGTGTCTTCCTGAGGAGACGCAGCCTTCATCCAAACCTCCTCCAGCATCGCAGGAGATCCCAGAGCAGGAGCTCTTCAACTCCTTCCACTTCTGGAGGACTCCGATCCCGCAGATCGAGCTGGAGCTGCTGGAGGACCGTCGCTCCGCCGCGCCGCCGCTGGCCAGAAAACAGCTGCAGGAGCTCATCGAGAACCTGGAGCCGCACATCGACGACCCCGACGTCAAAGGTGAGCGGGATTAGATTTTCACTAAAACACAAAGCCAAAGTTTATTTAATCAATTCATTTATCAGGTTTTTTTTTAAGAATCAGTTCTCAAATAAGCACCCAAATCTAAGTTACAGTCAAACCAAAAATTATTCAGACACCAGATTAATTTTTAATATTTTTTTACTAGTTGGTGCAGGACACTACACTGCAAAAAATGATTTTCTTTCTTAGTATTTTTGTCTTGTTTTCTAGTATAAATATCTACAAATTCTTGAATCAAGATGCATTTACTTGACAAGTAAAATGACAAGATATTATGCCTTGTTTTCTAAAAAAAAAAAAAATCTAATTCTGCTTCAAACAAGCAAAAATATCTGCCAATGGGGCAAGAAAAATAATCTTGTTTAGCCTTTGAATTAAGATTATTTTTCTTACCCCACTGGCAGATATTTTTGCTTGTTTTAAGCAAAAGCTTACAAAATTTTGATATTTTTTTTTTCAAAAAACAAGACTTAATATCTTAAGTAATTTTACTTATCAAGTAAATGCATCTTGATTCAAGAATGTTTAGACATTTATACTAGAAAACAAGACAAAAATACTAAGAAAATCATTTTTTGCAGTGTATAGTTCATTTATGTAAGTGAGGAGAGCAAAATTAAGTGAAATGTGACACATTATACCCAAAAATTATTCAGAAACTTTGAGCTGATCATGTTTGGCTTCAGTGTTTTTTCTTTAATTGTTAATGTGATCTTTTTACTCCACAGACTGAACACAATGAAGCATTGCTTGGTGATTGTTTGAGTTAAATTGGTATTATCTAATTGTGTTCTTAAATTAACAGCTATTCAACCGAATTCATTACATACCTTTATATCAAAGTTATCTGACATTATCAAAATGAATTTGTTCTGACACAGTTTAACTCTGAGTTCTTCTCATATTTTATTACCATTTTCTAAACTATAGTGAATAAACTGTGATATAATGTGAGAAATATTGAAGGTGTCTGAATAAATTTTGGTTTGACTGTATGTATAAAAATGTAAATTGCATGAGGCAAAGTCGTCATTGAAATATAAACATTCAAGAAGTGATTGTATTAATAACTTGTTTTCATGACAGATTTTTTTCAAGTATACATTAAATAATATAGTAAAAATATGAATATGCAATATACTGAAGTTTATTTAATAAAATTTAATAATCAACAAATAAAAAAATCTAATTGCACATAAGGCAGTTTTATATCAACTTCGTAATAATATAATTATAAATACTTTATACACAGATTTGCTGTTGAAATATGAAAATTTAAACTGGCTGTAATAATGCACTTTCATGATGGCAGATTTATTCAATAATTTAGACATCACTAATAGGTGAAATAAAAATATAATAAATATGTAACACAATGCACATATTTATCAAATAAGTTAGCTATTATATTGTAGTTAACCGACAAATTAATGGTCATTAAATGTCTTCATGACTGTGGTTGAAACACTGATTGATCGTTTGCATGATTGGTGATTGACTTCAGTGAGTTCACACAGCTGACATGTTTGTGCTTGTTTTGTGCATGAAATCGACACTGATGCAGTTCAAAACGCACTATTAAAGAAGCACTAAACACCTCTGTATCGGTCAGTGATTTCAAGCAAATGTTGTTGTTTGGAGCTGTGTGACAGACGAGCAGGATCTGTATCAGAATCACACAAGATTCATCTGGTCACTGGATCTGACACTGAAACACACTGAGCAAGAGTCTGTGTGGCTCACTGTGATCTTCAGGAACTGAGCGGAGCGAGACCTTCGTGTCAGTGGAAGGAAATGAGCTCAGGAAGTTGCAGAAAAGCAGAATGAGTGACGCACAGAAACAGGCCTTTAGTGTGTTTGCTCTGATCTGAGCTCCTTTATCCTGGACAGACCGCTCCGGATCACACACACGAGCGGCTCTGGGTCTAAACTACAGCTGTTAAGACATTAAAATTCAATTCTATGTGCAGATTAAATCGTAAGAGTAACACTATGAAGTTCTTCACTGAACTGCTGGATGAATCAATCTCAAGTTTGCAGTGGTGCAGATATTATGGAGAAACGGCACTCTTGCTGCTGTGATATTGCTTAATTATATCATATAAATATAAGAGGGTGATTTTTACACTTGTATCTTGAATTTTCAGCTCATATAACTGCGTTCTGATAGATTTCATCACACAGTCAGTCGTGCTGCATCGTGACGGACAGGCCTGATACAGGACAGCGTTTAGTAAGAGTGTGTTCTGTGTCCAGCACAAGTGGACGTCCTGACGGCTGCTCTGAGAGCCACAGCGCTGGACTCTGGACTAGAAGACGTTTTCCTGGAGCCTCGAGCCGCTCGATCAAACCCCTTCAGCTCCCAGCAGCCCTCAGAACACCTGTCAGCCGACACACAGGTACACACACCTGAACACACACACACACACACACACACACCCCTGAGCTCCTGTCAGCCGACACACAGGTACACACACCCGAACACACACACACACACACACACCTGAACACACACACACACACCCCAACACACACACACCCCTGAGCTCCTGTCAGCCGACACACAGGTACACACACCCGAACACACACACACACACACCCCAACACACACACACACACCCCAACACACACACACCCCTGAGCTCCTGTCAGCCGACACACAGGTACACACACCTGAACACACACACACACACACCCCTGAGCTCCTGTCAGCCGACACAGGTACACACACCTGAACACACACACACACACACACACCCGAACACACACACACACACCCCAACACACACACACCCCTGAGCTCCTGTCAGCCGACACACAGGTACACACACCTGAACACACACACACCCGAACACACACACACACACCCCAACACACACACACCCCTGAGCTCCTGTCAGCCGACACACAGGTACACACACACCTGAGCGTTCTTAAAGACATAGTTCAACCAAACCTGTGTGTGTTTCTCTCTGCTGAAACAAAAGAAGAGGTCTGGTCCCCATTGACTTTAATAGTGTTTTTTTCATACTATGGAGGTCAATGGTTACTAGCATTCCTCAGAATATCGTTTTATGTTTCTGGTTTTGGGTGAACTATGTCTTTAATGCTCTTTTTATTATTTCACGATCGTTACTCATCTCATGCTTCAGGAGCGTGAGAGCATTCGCACAGATGATTTAATAGTGTCTCTCGTTTATGACAGTGTTAGTTCAATTCATTTATGTGAATCAGTTCAAACTCTGATTCCAAACTGAACTGGAAGATTCGTTTGGCACTCGATGCTCTCCAGAGTCTCTGTGTGCTGATTTGTGCACATCTGTAGATACATATTGCTGTTTATGACTGAGGTTACACGAAAAGTAGAGCTGAAGTGTTCAGAATCACTGTGTTGCGTCTGAGCTGAATGGTTTCATGTGTCGTGTGTTTCAGAGGCGTGACTCCTCTCTACACGTGACACGTGACGATGATGATTCTGACGTGAGCAACAGCAGCCTGAATGCTGAAGATGAGCGGAAATCCAAACAGCAGGTCAGTGCCGCATCACCAACTCAATCCCATCATGCTCTGCTCTGACCGACTCAATCCCATCATGCTCTGCTCTGACCGACTCAATCCCATCATGCTCTGCTCTGACCGACTCAATCCCATCATGCTCTGCTCTGACCCACTCAGTCCCATGATGCTGTGCTGCAGGATGTGGTTCCGCAGGCGCTGCTGGAGCAGTATCTGTCGATGACGGACCCGTCTCGTGCTCAGACGGTGGATATGGAGATTGCGAGGCACTGTGCGTTCAGTCTGCCGGGCGTAGCGCTGACTCTGGGACGACAGAACTGGCACTGCCTGCGCGACACGTACGAGACGCTGGCCTCCGACATGCAGGTGTGTGAGTGTGAGTGTGTGTGTGAGTGCGAGTGCGCGCGAGTGTGTGTGTAATGTGTGAGTGCGTGTATGTAATAGGGCTGAAACGATTAGTCGACATTATCGACAACGTCAACAATAAAAAATGATCGACAAATATTTTTGTTGTCGAGTAGTCGTTCTATCTCATATGACCTAATGTAGGAGCCTGCAATACTGCGGTTTGACCAGTGTGGCGCTGTAGCGCACGACTGTAGTTCAGCTCTCCTGGATGCAATTCAAGAGAAGAAGACACACTGCGCTTCAGAGCAAAGCAAACGCGGCGTTTGGATGAATATGTAATTATATATTGCGCGATTTCCTCTCCGTAAGGAAATAAACACAACAAAAACTGACAGCAGTGTGAAAGCAGCAGTTAAAAATGCATCGATGTGAATGTTTGCATGAGCTCTGCAGTTCAGCACTCCAGTAAAGTCCAGTCACATCATGTTTATTTATATAGTACTTTATGCTATAACGTTAGATAGCCTTAATTTAAGCAGCTTTACAGTATTAAACATGAAAAACCAGAGTCAGTGTCGCTTTCAGTTAGAATTACAACTTGATTTTCTGTTATAAAGCAGCTCTCCAGTGTGGAGCTAGCTGATGATAAAATATTTTATTAGTGGGAAAAAATTATTTAATTAAAGTGACAGTTTGGTTTACAGAGATCAAAGCTTGATCTAGCTCAGAACTGTTTTGGTTATCATAACCCTATGAGGTATTTTAAGACATTATTGTGGATAAAGCGTCCACAATTAATTTTGGTAAATTAAAGCGTAAGCATTATTTACCAAAGCGTCTTATCACTTTCCTTTATTTTGTTTCTTATCTATATGACTTACAAAAGGAGATGTTTGGCAGAATGATGTCATTCAGTTACTTTTCCATGTAGCTAATTAAATGGTGAGAGAGCGTCTCTGTCTGTCATCTCATTTTGTGTGCCAAATATATCTATTTGTATAATGAATTGGTAGCACTTTACAATAAGGTATCATTTGTTAACATTAGTTAATGTATTAATTAACACGAATTAACAATGAACAATGCATTTATTACATTTATGTATTAATCTTTGTTAATGTTGATTAATAAAACTACAGTTCATTGTTTGTTCGTTAGTTCACAGTGCAAATGTTTAAAAAAACATAACTTGTGATTTTTATAAATGCATTAGTAAATGCTGAAATTAACATTAAGATTAATAAATGCTGTAGAAGTATTGTTCATTCTTATTTCATATTAACTAATGAACCTTATTGTAAAGTGTTACCAATTAATTGTATAATAATTGTAATTACATAATATGCTTTTCTAAAGCTGAAGTGACCTTTATTTATGTTAGAATATGTATAACTTAATATTTTAACTAATTGCACATCTGAATAATCAAAGTCTACTGATTAATCTGTGAAATAATCGACGATTAGTTGATTAATCATTAGATTAATCGATTATCAAAATAATAGTTTGTTGCAGCCCTAGTGTGTAATGAGTGTGTGAGTGTGTGTGTATGTGTGTGTGTGTGTGTTAGTGTGTGTGTTAGTGATGGGTGCTTTCAAAGCACTGCTTCGTAAAGCTTCGAAACTTTTGTGAATCATTTGCTTTGAAACAGTGATTCGGAGCGTGTATCAAACTGCCAAAGTCACGTGATATCAGTAAACGAGGCTTCGTTACATCATAACTGTTTCGAATCGTTTTGAAATTTCCAACGTCTATGGTTTTTACCTGATCTCAGATCAGTTTCCTCAATTTGTAGACATTTTTAACGAGACATTTGTGTAATTAAAAGGATGAGTAGTAGTTAACTTTACTAGCCTTTATACAGAAGCTGTCCATAAAACAAAGCAAACCTTGCAAATTAATATAAAATATTTTAAAAACCACATATTATACAGACACTTCTTATTTTTATTGCATTTAATGTATACTTTCAATAAAACATTTGCAATGGGTTTTTATGTTTTTATTCATGGCATGAGTTTTTGTTGCATTTACACACTTTTGACCAGCAGGCATCACCAGTGTGTGGTGTTTCGAGCGCTTTGAATCAGTTGAACCAATTGCTTCACAAACTGATTCAGTGTTTTTCGAAGCTTCAAAAGGTTAATTTCTCCTATCACTAGTGTGTGTGTGTGTGTGTGAGACACGCTAACAACACGCTGGAGCGAGAGCAGGGTCTGACCGTGTGTGTGTGTGTGTGTGTGTGTGTGTCAGTGGAAGGTGCGCCGGACACTAGCGTTCTCCATCCATGAGCTGGCTCTGATTCTGGGAGATCAGCTGACCGCTGCTCATCTGGTGCCCATCTTCAACAGCTTCCTCAAGGATCTGGACGAGGTTCGCATCGGCGTCCTCAAGCACCTCTACGACTTCCTCAAGGTCACTGCACTTCACACACAGCACTGTCTTTTTATTACTCTTTTCTGTTGCTTTTTCCTTTTTTCTGTTCTCCTTTCTTTTTTATGCTTTCTTTTATTTTATCTATCCTTTTCTGTCTTTCTTTATTATTTTTGTCTATTTATTATTTATTTTATTCATTTAATTGTTTTCATTTATTTATTTGTTTTTATCTGTGTCTTTCTTGGTTATTTACGGACAGTTTGATCAGTGTTTTTTTTTCTGTTGTCCTTTTTTTTTTTTTTTTTTTTTTTTTTTTTCTCCTCTTTCCTTTATTTTATTTATCCTTTTATTTATTTAAATATATTTATTCATTCATTCATTTTTATTTATTTTTTTATTCATTAATTTTATTTTTTCAATATATTTCTTGTTTTTTTCTGTTTCTTGGTTGTTTACAGATAGTTTGATCGGTGGTTAGGCTTGTTTCTGGATGATGATTATGGTCGTGCTGTTGTGTTTTAATTTTATTTTCATTTTCACTTCTGTTTTTTTCTTTATTTTGTCTTTTTATTTTTGTCTTTTTTCCCCCTTTTTTATTTTTTTTTAATTCTTTAATTTCTTTTTCTTGTCTATTCTTTCATTTTTTTCTTTTATTTTATTGTATGCCTTTCATTTTTATTTATTCTTTTTTTTTTTTTTTTTTTTTTTAGTAATTTTTGTTGTATTTTCTCTTCTTTATTTCTTAGTTATTTACAGACAGACAGTAAGGCTTGTTTCTAGATGATGGTGATGATGATGATGGTGGTCGTGTGTGTGTGTGTTGCTCTCGCAGCTGCTGCATCAGGACACTCGGAGGAAGTATCTGTATCAGCTGCAGGAGTTTCTGGTGACGGATAACAGTCGTAACTGGAGGTTTCGCTCAGAGCTGGCCGAGTACGATCCTTCACACTGACATCAGTGCAGTCTGTGTGTGTGTGTGTGTGTTCTGACGAGTGTGTGTGTGTGTAACAGGCAGCTGGTGCTGTTGCTGGAGCTGTACAGCGCTCAGGATGTCCATGATTATCTGCGGCCGCTGGCGCTGTGTCTCTGTACTGACCGCGTGTCGTCTGTGCGCTGGACGTCCTACAGATTGGTACTGACCCCAAACACTCCTCACTCCGACTGCTCGCTCACTCGCTTTCTTTCTTTCTTTCTTTCTTTCTTTCTTTCTTTCTTTCTTTCCTTAAAGGGGTCATAATACACAGTTTCACTCAATCTCATGTTAATCTTGAGCACCTGTAGAGTAGTGCTGCATCCTTCATATCTCCAAAAAGTCTTTAGTTTTATCATATTTATAAAAGAAAGATACAGCTTTACGATTCTCTCCGAAAACTCCTGGAGGCGCTCCGTGGGCGGAGCTAAAGAGTGACGAGCACTTAAGCGCCGATCACCAACAAAACACAGACATTTGATGTTGTTTCAGTTACTGTCTGTAGTTCTGAATCATGACTGGGATCTTTTATAGCTGAGACCGCTCCATCTTTCAGTATCATTGAACTGGTTCTTGTTTATAAAACGTTCGTCAACAAACACACCTGAGAAACTCCGTTGCTGCCCCAAAAAACAAACTGCATCCACTGTTCACGTAACGCTCGGGAAGCTGAACAAGGTTATCTTTCCCTCACAACCAAAAACACACTTCTTTAGAGACATTGTTCCCGAGCGAGTCCCGTGCAGTGATGAAGGTGATCTCGCTCTCATTCTCGCGCTGGTCGATGCGTGCACACTCTTCCGGGAGAAATGCCCATATAAGGAGTTCCACCCTCGTTTACGTCATCAAGAGCCACGATCGAAAAAAACTCAGAAACTTGTACGAACCCGGAAGTAAGATTTTTGGCACAGAAATACTCTATTATACTTCCAAATTGTTTTTTGAAACTTTGTCCATGCTTAGCATGAGAATCCAACTCTTTAACAGTGTAAACAACTCTGAATGCATGAAACGGCATTGTACCCCCCCTTTAATTTTTTGTTTTTCTTTATTTTTCCTCCTTTTTCTTTCTTCTTTATTTTACTTTTTGCATTTAAATTTATTCATTTGTTCATTTATACATTTTTCTTTATCTTTTGTTGTTTTGTAATTTTTTTTTTTTTCCTTTTTAAATTTTTTTGTACTTTTTTTTTTTTTTTCTTTAATTATAATTTTTCATTTTTCAATTTTAATAAATTTTCTTTCCCATTTATTTATTTGCCCTTTTTTAATGTTTTTTTTTCATGTTTATTTGTATTTTCTTTTCTTTTTCTTTATTTTTTTTCTTTGCGTGTTCATGTTTTTGTCTTCATTTTTTGTTCATTTCTGTTTTTCTGCTTTCTTTTTTTTTTATTTATTGATTGATTCATTTTTTTTATTTTCTTTCCTTTTTTCTTTCTTTGTTTTTATGCGTTTTTATTTTATTTTTTAATGCTCATATTTCTTTCATTCTTTGAATCCTGAGTGAATCATTCTGTTGAGTCGTCCTCAGTGAATTGTTCACTTGAGTCATTCTTAGTGTGTTTATCTGTAGTCGTTCTCAGTGAAACGTTCAGTTGAGTCGTTCTTAGTGAATCGTTCAGTTGAGTCGTTCCTAGTCAATCGTTCAGTTGAGTCGTTCTCAATGAAACGTTCAGTTGAGTCGTTCTCAGTGAATCGTTCAGTTGAGTCGTTCCTAGTCAATCGTTCAGTTGAGTCGTTCTCAATGAAACGTTCAGTTGAGTCGTTCTCAGTGAATCGTTCAGTTGAGTCGTTCCTAGTCAATCGTTCAGTTGAGTCGTTCTCAATGAATCATTCAGTTGAGTCGTTTTCAATGAATCGTTCTCAGTTGAATTGTTCTCAGTTGAATCGTTCTCAGTGAGTTGTTCAGTTGAGTCATTCTCAATGAGTTGTTCAGTTGAGTCATTCTCAGCGACTCGCTCAGTCAGTGAATTGTTCAGTTGAGTCGTTGTCAGTGAATTGTTCAGTTGAGTCATTCTCGCTCAGTTGAGTTTTTCTCAGTGAATTGCTCAGTGATTCGCTCACTCGCGGCGTCTGCATGTTTGTTGCAGGTGAGCGAGATCATCAGGAAGCTGTCGTCGTGTTCGTCTCTGCTGGTCAGTTTTCTGGGCGAGCTGGTGGAGAAGTTCTGTCACTCTCCGAAGTGGTCCGGTCGTCAGGCGTTCGCCTTCGTCTGCCAGGTGAGACGCGCTCTTCATCATCATCATCATCATCATCGGTGTAGTGCGGGTCCTGACGTGTGGTCTCTGCTCAGCTGTCCATCGAGGAGGAGTGTCTGTCTCTGGACCAGTTCTCTGAGCATCTTCTTCCTCCTCTTCTTCGGCTGGCGTCTGATCCGGTTCCTAATGTCCGAGTGCTGCTGGCCAAAACCCTGCGGCAGACGCTGCTGGAGCGAGGTGCGTCAGTGCCACCTTACTCTCTGCTTTCAGTTTCAGTTTTTTGTTTTTGTTTAACCCTAACTTTTTCATTGTTTTTTTTTTTTTTTTTTTTTAAATTCTTTTCCTTTTTTCTTTTTCTTAATTTTTCCCTATTATTCATTTATTTTAGTTTTCCTTTTCCCTCTTAATTTTTATTTTTACTTTGGATTTCTTTTTTCTTTTTCATATTTTTAAATTTAAATATTTTTTTGTCTTTTTTTTTTTTATTCATTCATAAATAACACAGTGTAATAAATATACACAGTACTCATACATATATGTAAACAAAAACTTATTTTCGATGTGATTAATTGCAATTAATCATTTGACAGCACAAATTTTTACTGTTATTGTTTTTCTATTTGTATTTTCATTTATTTTTTTTCCTTTTTAATTAATTTTTCTTTTTATTTTTTACAGTTTTAATCTTTTTCCCTTCCTTTTTTGTGTGCTTTTTTTCTTATTTTCCCCCTCTGTGTATATTTTGTTGTCCTCGGCTCATGGTGTGGTGTTTTCTCTCTCTGTAGAGTATTTTCTGAACTCCTTGAACTGCCAGCAGGAGGCGCTGGAGCACACACTCGTCGCTCTGCAGACAGACGTGGATAAAGATGTTAAATACTTTGCCAGCATTCACCCCGGCAGCACGCGACTTAACGAGGATGCCATGAGCACCACGTCCTCCACGTACTGACCCGCTGTCCCAGAATGCACCTCTCTGATTCGCCGCAGAAGCCTTAATCGCGTCTTCCTTCCTCCTTCAGAGAACACGGCTGCGGACTCTGATCTCAAGGGCTGAGCGTCGCTCTTTTAATCGCAGCACATTGTTGCGCTGACGGACGCAGCGCTTCGTTTCGAGTGTTTTTAACGGATTTCACGAGCGGTCCACCGAACATTCAATCTCAGATGACTGGAGAGTTTTAATGATTCTGTACATACTGTTGTGTTTTTGATCATGAATAACACTGATGTTATTCTCTTAATCTGCCCAATAAACTTTCACACAAAACCACTGCTGTTGTTCGTAACACTGGACTCATTCATTAACATTAAAACCATAATGAACATGAATTAACAATGCATTTATTAATATTAGTTCACAGTGCAGTAACTAATGAAAACACCACCTTTGAGTTTAATAATGTATTAGTAAACGTTGAGAGGATCATTAATATTAGAACTGTTCATTGATAGTTCTTGTTAACAAATAAAACCTTGTAAATTATTAGTTTTTCTCGATTGCTAACACAATTCATGAAAGAATTCACCATTTTCTCACAACTATAATCACAATCTCAAAACTACACACCAACTTGCACAAACCTCAACCTTCCAGGTCAAAGTCAAACGTTTTAGTCAAAAATACACTCTTTTGTCAGAATCTAATCTTTGGCCTCAGATGACACACAAAGCTGCAAATACACAGAATACTTCACTTTCTAGAGAACATTAGTGAGATCAGTTCAAATCACTCTTACAAAAACCTGCTTTTGGAAAACAGGAGACATTCTGCAAGTCAGTAGGTGCGTTTCCATTACAGATTTGCGCAAAACTTTGGCAATATTTTATAAATGTCGATAAAGTATTTTGAAATGACTGCGTTTCCATTAACCAATGTTATGTGACTAAAACGTAACCTTATGCCTCTCGCGATTAGTCATGGCAACAGATTTTGGTGAGATTTGACGGATTTTGGATGTATTTATTCAAAGGAGGCATAAGTGTGTATCTTTACAGAAGCACCACGGAGAGCCACTTCAGAAACACGTGGCGTGGCTGGAATAAACACCGCAGTCAGCTTCAGTGGCCGCATCAGAGCTGCACCGCACCGCAGACTTGTGCAGAGTAAACTAAGCATTAATGAAGGGAAAGCCCCTTAGAGTGACCACGTATGAAGTGTTTCTTGGAGGTTATAGTACCCTGAAGAATGATTATATGACTTTTTTCATACACCATGTGACCTGTAAATGCGAAAAAAACGTTTCCATTGCAGTTTTGCGAAATATTCCTTTTTCAAATTGCCTGAAAAACCACCTCATGCGAGCGTAAAAACTTTTTTGCGATTATATGGGAGTTTTTGAGAAAGTGACGCGTTTCCATTAGGCGTATTTTCAATTCGCAATTTTAATTTGCGCAATTTGAAGGGTAATGGAAAGGCGCCTAGTGTCTGTTACAGTATACAGCATAAATAGTGGTGCAGATACAGTAAAATTCAGCAATAAACTTTAAGATAAGTTTCCTTTCATTACACGACTGTAAAGAGATCTTACAGTAGATGAACAACAGCACTAGAAGAGAAAAGTTCAAAAACCAAACAACAGAATACACAGTAAACACACATTGGAAAATACTGTCAGTTACTGTAAATAATTCAGCATCCTCTGCTAAGTTGCATTACAGTATTGATAATATCCTTATTTGTTATGCTATAGCAGCAGTTTCTTAGTGTTCTGACAAGACTTTCTCTGCCTCCTCTAGACAGCCGTCTCTCAGTTCTGCTCAAATACATGTAAGAAGTACTTGGCTACAAATCAGTTCAACAGTTATGAGTTTGAGACTGTGTGCTACAGTATTTACAGTAAGTTCTCTCATCTGAAGTACTGTAATTGTAATGTGTAAGTAGTGTAAAACCCTGTAGATGATCCTGCAGGCAGCTTTCCTTATGATCATCCCATGCAGAAGAACACGCTCAACTATAGTGCTTTATATTTCATCAGCAACAAATGACCTTTGACCTAGTCCCCTTCATTTTTCTTTTCTCATATTCCTCTGTATCCCACTACCAGGATTCATTTTTCCAAACTCATAATCAGCTGTGCTCCTGTTCATATCATCCTGAGGTTCTGACCTGTGTGTCATCAGTTTTAATGTTCACACAGAGATAAATGTGTGCTGTTTGAGTTAATTTTGTGATTCTTGAGGTAGTTATATTGTGTGTTTGTGTTTTCTGAATGAGAACATGGTTAAACCTGTGCAAAATGATGCCGATCTTGTGTAGAGCTTTACAGTAAACACTGAGCAAATTGGAACGTGTGTGAAAGCAGGTGAAATGTGTTAAAAGTTTTGAGAAACATGTCTTTGTTTCGAGAACTGTATGAATGGTTCGGAAAACTGGGCCGAATGAATCAGTTATAGTGTGTTAGCAATCAAGAAAAACAGTAATGCATCAAATATGAACTGATAATTCTACAGAATTTATTAGCATTTTTATATACTCACATCTTTTTATTGGTGGAAATGATTAAGGGACGAAAACATTAATTCTGTTGATCAATCATGAGAATCTGAGAGAGAGAAAAAACATTTCTAAATTTTCTTGTTTTTTTAACCTTTTAATAATCAGGTTTCATAAAGTCTGAACTGATGAATATGACAACTGGACGAAATGATATATTAATTTAATGCTACTTTATATACTAATACAGTTTAAAATGTAAAGTTGTATAAATGAACATTAATGTATTATGAGCAATCATGAACTAATAATGAACAATAGTATATGAATAAATCAAAATGAGTCTAGATCAAAGATTCACAAACTTTTATTCTAAGAGCTGCAATATTTTCTTGAAGTTCCCCTGAGTTTAATGTGGTGAGATGTTTAATATTTCAGTAATTTAATTTAGTTCAGTTCTCTGATGACCCTTAATGGTCATGTTATTGATCAGAACTGAACCCTGGATTGATTAATGTTCAGTAATTTATCAATTTGAACAACATCAGATGAGAACAGAACCTGAATGAATCAAGCTGGATGATGATGATGATGATGATGATGATGATGATCTTCTGGAGAGTGGCTTTACAGCTGGATCTCATCCTGCAGCAGTTTTTGAACTGATTCAAGCTGAACTGATTGAACACTGAACTGATTCAACACTGTACTGATTCAACACTGAACTGATTCAAATTGAGCTGATTCAAACTGAACTGATTCAAACTGAATGGATTCAACACTGAACTGATTCAAACTAAAATGAGTCGAAATGAACAGATTCAACACTGAACTGATTCAAATTGAACTGATTCAACACTGTACTGATTCAAATTAAGCTGATTCAAACTGAATGGATTCAAACTGAACGGATTCAACACTGTACTGATTCAAACTGAGCTGATTCAACACTGAACTGATTCAAACTGAACTGATTCAACACTGTACTGATTCAAATTGAGCTGATTCAAACTGAACGGATTCAACACTGTACTGATTCAAACTGAACTGATTCAACACTGTACTGATTCAAACTGAACTGACTCAAACTGAACTGATTCAACACTGAACTGATTTAAACTGAACTGATTAAAACTGAACTTATTCAACACTGAACTGATTCAACACCGATCTGATTCAAACGGAACTGATTCAAACTGAACGGATCCAACAC
This sequence comes from Spinibarbus caldwelli, assembly GCA_039654775.1. Taxonomy (NCBI): domain Eukaryota; kingdom Metazoa; phylum Chordata; class Actinopteri; order Cypriniformes; family Cyprinidae; genus Spinibarbus; species Spinibarbus caldwelli. The sequence goes on along the minus strand of CM077262.1, from coordinate 411,458 downwards.
TGAACTGATTCAACACTGAACTGATTCAAACTGAACGGATTCAACACTGTACTGATTCAAATTTAGCTGATTCAAACTGAACTGATTCAACACTGAACGGATTCAACACTGAACTGATTCAAACTGAACTGATTCAACACTGTACTGATTCAAACTGAACTGATTCAACACTGTACTGATTCAAACTGAACTGATTCAACACTGAACTGATTTAAACTGAACTGATTAAAACTGAACTTATTCAACACTGAACTGATTCAAACGCAACTGATTCAACACTGAACTGATTCAACACTGAACGGATTCAAACTGAACGGATTCAACACTGTACTGATTCAAATTTAGCTGATTCAAACTGAACTGATTCAACACTGAACGGATTCAACACTGAACGGATTCAACACTGAACTGAGTTGAACTCAATCACTGCATCACTGCCTTCTGTAGAACTGATCATCGCTGAATGGAACTCATATCATATTGATGAATTCACACTCATCAATCTGATCTGAATGACGACAATATTTTCTTCTAGGTCTGTCGAATCTGATCTGACTCCATCAGTGATTCTGTGTTTTTGTAAAGCTGCTTTGAATCAGTCTGTATTGAATAAAGCACTATAGAAATAAATGCGACTTGACATGCAGATAAATAAAAGCAGCTCATCTTTGTTTAACGTGTTTCTATTGTTTTCCATTTATCATTTAAATTCTTAGGATTTAATAATCAGCTCATAACCCCCAGTTTGTGAAACCCTGATCTAGATAAAGAAAAACTGTTAGTTTAGCTAACAGCTACTCCTAAATATGATGTAGAAACTTTAATTTTCTTTAAAGCTGCTTTGCAATGATTTGCATCATGAAAAACACTACACAAATAAACTTGAATTGAATTGAATAGTTTATAAGAGCACATGCATTAACTCATGTTAACCGTTGAACTATTACTATTATAAACGCGTTTTCCTTTTTATTTTGGTTTCCTTATTGAAGACTTCAAAATGAAAACACAAAAATGACAACTTAAGAGTCAATTTACAATCTGATGAAAGGTTATGAAACTACTGGTGACACTATTTTATTACATGTACTTACTTTTATAATAACAATAAATTATGCATAATTACATGCAAGTAACCCTAAACCAAACCCTAATCCTAACCATTTGTGACCCTGGAGCACAAAACCAGTCATGATATACATGATATACATCATCATTATCTATCATCATCATCTGAAAGCTGAATAAATAATCTTTCCATTGATGTATGGTTTGTTAGGATAGGACAATATTTGTCTGAGATACAACTATTTGAAAATCTGGAATCTGAGGGTGCAAAAAAATCTAAATATTGAGAAAATCACCTTTAAAGTTGTCCAAATGAAGTTCTTAGCAATGCATATTACTAATCAAAAATGAAGTTTTGATATATTTACGGTAGGAAATTTACAAAATATCTTCATGGAACATGATCTTAATATTCTAATTATTTTTGGCATAAAAGAAAAATGGATAATTTTGGCCCAAACAATGTATTGTTGGCTATTGATACAAATATACCTGTGCTACTTATGACTGCTTTTGTGCTCCAGGGTCACATTTAGTAAGTACTTGTAGTTAACTAATATTACTCAGTACTTAAATGTATAATCACACTGCAACAAGGACACCTTCAAATAGAGTGAAACCTAACTTGTTTTTTTTTTTTACAGATCATTCACTAAACAGTTTGCAGTAAAACTAAGAACCTGTTAATTTCATAGCAAACATTTTAAATCTGACTGTGGATGAGCTGCGGTGATTTCTCAGTGAACGCTTGTCTCAATGAGCTCTTTGTGTTTCTGTCTTTGTCTCTCAGTGAAAGTGGAGCGACTGCATGAGGAAGAACCCATGCGTTCATTAAACAAAACACTCGCATTCAGATCAAACGATGCTTCACTGATTCACTTCAACATCAAACACAGACACTGTTCAGTTCTCTCTGGAAACCCCAGACTTTATTCTTTACTGGCTGAAGATAAACTAAGGATTTAACTTGATCGGTCTTAAAGACCTGGACTCATAATAAAAGCTGAATATGAACACTATGCATCTAATCTCTATCATGTTTGGCTACACGTCAATCTGCAAGAATAAAAAGGACATACATAAACACGCGTCAGTACTGGCAGTTCATGCATTTGACGGCTTTGCTGCCGTAGTCGAGGCACTCGGGTCCGATGCACTCGCAGCAGGCGTTGTGGAACCAGCGGTACTTAGATCCTCCCATCGACTCGCAGTACTGCTTACACTGACGGATGGACACGCAGTCGTCGAAGTACACCACCGTACACAGCTTATCTGGACACAGAGCGCCAGAGAAACACACCTTTAACAACAGAGTCTCCGACAGAGCACGGTCAGATCAGATCTCAAATACTTTCTGAGCTCAACACATCTCTCAGAACCCAAACTAAACCAGACGGAAAACATGAGAAAACTCAAGGCTGTAGCAGGAAACTGGACAAAAAAAACAGCTTCTACGTTTCTTTGTAATTTAGCATCACGTCAGCGATCAGTTTTCAAAGCAAAAACGGGGCAAAATATCATGAAAAAAAAAAAAAAAACTTGCAAATTTTCTCTGATTAAAAAAAGTAAACCTAAAGCCTCACTTCATTAAAAAAATAATCATATAAATTATTGCTGTCAAACGATTAATCACGATTAAATCGCATCCAAAATAATAGTTTTTGTTTTGTACGTGTGTGTGTACTGTGTATATATAAATACACATATATACAGTATATATTTTGAAAATATTTACATGTATATATTTATATTGATATAATATAAAAATATTTTAAATATATAAACACTGAAATATATACACATGCATGTGTGTGTATTTATATTTATATACATAATAAATATACACAGTACACACATATATTATGTAAACAATAAAATTATTTTGGATGCGATTAATCGCATTTAATCGTTTGACCGCACTAATATAAATCAACCGAATAAAAAGTCCTGGAGGCTTAAAAAAAAAAAAAAAATCTGGCATAAAGGAGGATCTTCTGAAGATTCTGTAATAACTCATTAAAAATCAATGTTTATCAGTTGTTTCAAGTTTGCACTTAAAAGATTATATAAATAACTATAAACATTCATCATTTTAAATGACTCGTTTCTCCTGTTAATTAAATATTACACTACCAGCTCAAAAGTTTTTAATGTTTTTGAGAGAAGTCTCTTCTGCTCACCAAGTCTGATTTATTTGATTAAAAATAGAGTAAAAATGTGAAATATTATTACAATGTAAAACAGCTGTTTTCTTTGTGAATATCTGTTAAACTGTAATTGATTCCTGTGATCAAAGCTGAATTTTTTAACATTTCTATTTATTATCAATGTTGAAAACAATGTTGTGCTGCCCAATATTAACTGTAATACATCACCATTCAAAAGTCTGGAGTAATAAATTAATACTTTTATTCATAAAGGATGCATTAATTTGATCAAAAGTGTCAGTAAAGACATTTCTAATGTTACAAAAGATTTCTGTTTCAAATAAATGCTGTTCTTTTTAACTTTCTATTCATCTGTGAATCCTGAAAAATAAAATGTATCACAGTTTCCACAAAAATATTGTGCAGCACAACTGTTTTCAACATTGATAATAATCAGAAATGTTTCTTGAGCAGCAAATCAGCATATTAGAATGATTTCTGAAGGATCATGTGACACTGAAGACTGGAGTAATGATGCTGAAAATACAGCTTTGATCACAGAAATAAATTACAGTTTAACAGATATTCACATAGAAAACAGCTGTTTTACATTAAAATAATATTTCACATTTTTACTGTATTTTTGATCAAATAAACACAGCCCAGCTGAGCAGAAGAGACTCTTTCAGAAACATGAATCATCACTCGTCTGAGCTCTAGTGTAAGTGTCAGACTGTTTCTGGACACCTGCTCTCCGCTGGACGTCTCATTAGCGCCTCAGCTCGGGGTCAGGAGGTCACATCCTAACGAATGAAGCTCAAGCTAATGAGTCTGAGCGCTGAAGCGAGTGGCTCCTCACCTTGCGTGTCGTAGCTGGCGTGGATGCTGTTCCCGGGCAGAGAGACGTTGTGATGTGCGTCTTCCATCGTCTCCAGGAAGGACACCAGGTTCTGATGATAGGACAGCTCCTCGGCCACGGGGAAGGACACCACCATCATGTTGATGGGTGCGTCTCCGTCGGTCAGCGCTCTGAAGAGAGACGGGATTGGCCGCTGAAGCTCCTCCACCGTGCTCTTAGCCGTCGCAGGCGTGTCGCTCAAGTTCTTCGGGTTACACATGCCTAAAATCATCATATCACATCATGAGAGTCACGCAGACATACAGCACTTTCTGAAGATTTCAGACTATATATATGTGACCCTGGAGCACAAAACCAGTCATAAGGGTCAGTTTTTTGAAATTTGTTTGGACAGGACAATATTTGACTGAGATACAACTATTTGAAAATCTGGAATCTGAGGGTGCAAAAAAATCTAAATATTGAGAAAATCACCGTTAAAGTTGTTCAAATGAAGTTCTTAGCAATGCATATTACTAATCAAAAATGAAGTTTTGATATATTTATGGTAGGAAATTTACGAAATATCTTCATGGAACATGATCTTTACTTAATATCCTAATGATTTTTGGCATAAAAAAATGGATAATTTTAACCCATACAATGTATTTTTGGCTATTGGCTACTTATGACTGCTTTTGTGCTCCAGGGTCACATATAACTGCTTGAGATGTCCCAGGTGAAAAAAAGTCCACCTCGATAATATACCTAAAGTGCTTTATTTAAACGCACTAATTTTGTACTTAATATACTTAAAATTATTCGGTTACACTTTATTTTAAGGTGTCCTTGAAACAGTGTAATTATACATTTTAGTACTGAGTAATATTAATTAACTACATGTATGTACTTTATGGTCAGGATTAGGGTTTGGTTTAGGGTTACTTACATGTGATTATGCATAATTGTTATTATAATAGTAAGTACATATAACGTGTAACAAGGACACCTTAAAATAAGGTGTTATCAGTTATACATCTAAGTGTACTCAACTGTGCTATTTTGGGACACCATGAATATGAACTAAAATGTGCTTTTAACATACTATCTCTGTATTAAAAAATTGTAATTAGTTTCCACTTGTAGTGCACTTGAACCCATCTTTCATACACTAGTACACTCAAGTGCACTACAAGTGGTGACTAAATACATTTTTTAATACAGAGATAGTATGTTAAAAGCACATTTTAGTTCATATTCATGGTGTCCCAAAATAGCACAGTTGAGTACACTTAGATGATCTTAAGGAGTACTGAAGAATAATTTTAGCAAAATTAGTGCGTGTAAATACAGCACTTTAAGTACATTATGGAAGTGTGTGGGGGGGTGGGGGTGGGGGGGGGGGGGTGAAGAAATGAAGACTAAAGTACTGAAAATTTACTAATGTAGTGTTAAATAATTAATATACTTATAAAATATTATTTTTATTTTACAGTGCAGTTATAACAGTAATTTTTGTCTTAGAAATAATAATAATAATAATAATAATAATAATAATAATTCAAATGGTAATGTAAATTTTTTGGGGGATTTTTTCTAATTATGATATAACTGTAAGTGTATTTTGTATACACAAAAAAGGTTAAAAAAAACTGAATTAAAAAACAACAAAGTGAAATATATTAATATTAAAATGAACTGCAACAAAAAAAAAAAGTGAAATATATTAATATTTAAATGAACTGCAACTAATACACAATTACAAGCATGATTTTTTTTTACTTGGATTTGTTGAAAATGAGTGAATCAAACAAATGCTCCTTCATCTGTTGATTTAATCTGATGAAATTCACGTGAATGTGATGAATTTATTTATGCAGATGAGTTTGATCTTTGACATTAATTTCAGGATGTGTGTGTTTCTGTATTCTGCTGCTCTTCATCGTCTGCATTCAGTGTATCTGCTGTGTGTGTGTGTGTGTGTGTGTGTGTGTGTGTGTGTATTGTATGATGATTGTGTGTGTTTTCTGCTGTTCTTACCCACACAGTCACAGCACTCCTCCCATAGAGAACCCAAACACATCAGACACTCCTTACAGCATGAGCAGTTCCCATCTGACGGCCGGCACTGACACAGCTCCTGATCAACGACAACACATCTTCATCATCATCATCATCATCATCATCACAACACACACAGAGAACACAAGCACACACACACACACGTTCACACTAACAGACACGAATATTCCTCAACCCTGAATCACATTCAGAGAAACACAAAACTGATCCAGCAACACCAAACAGCTCACTGCATTTAACATTTAGTGTCTTTACACACAAGAAGAAAAACTTTAATAATACAAGTAAGGTAAAGAAATACAAGCGTATATATGGTTCCTACAGGAAGCTTTTAAAAACTAGATTTACAAAACACACTAATAGAGAATTCACTGCACTAACACACAACTGAGAAAAATAACCACAAATAATATAACAAAATATACCACAAAATATAATCCTAAAAAAAAAAAAAAAAAAAAAAAATCCTAAACCTTTCATTGCCAAATGAGCTTCAGTGCCTCAAAAATACACAAAAACTCTAATATATAATCAATCAATCAATCAATCGATCAGATATTATCTCCAGATATGTGAACAGATATGTGACTGTATGAGGATGCAGTTTGATAAATATGATATATTGACATATTGCACATATAAATATACTGCAGATTATAAAGCTGCTGCTGATTCTGAGAAAGATTCACTGACTCACTGAACTTCAGCTTCGAGCTTCTGTGTTTGTTTGTTTGTGATCCTTCAAAACAAACATAAAACACTGAGAATCAGAGACTCTTACCTGAATGAGACACTTGCTGACGTCACTGGCGCACAGAGCTTTATTACACGCCAAAGCGAGAGAAAAACTTGACAGAAGAAGAAACAGCACTGATGATGATGATGAAGATGAAGACTGCATTACGACCCGAAGCGAACCGAACCTACAGGAGCACACTAATGAGAGAGAGAGAGAGAGAGAGAGAGAGAGAGAGAGAGAGAGAGAGAGAGAGAGAGAGAGAGAGAGAGAGAGAGACGCAATAAACAAACAGCTCAAACATCAAAGACAAAGCGTGCCCGCCCGACTGACTGACTGAGCGGCGACATCAAAGACTCACAGTGTGAAAGTATCGAGCACGTGTTACATTGAGCTTTCAAACACAGACGCGCGCGAATCTCCAGCGAAAACATCTCTGAAACTCCAGAAGATTCTCTCAAACACACCAAACACAAACTCACCGCGACACTGAAAGAGCTGTGAACACACGATCCGCTGCAGATGATTTAAGACATGATCAGACCAGATGATCTGAACTCAAGCAGACCGGACTAGACTTGACTGAACTACTGCTGCTGCTGCTGCTGAGAGTTACACACACACACACACACACACACACACACACACACACACACACACACACACACACACACACACACACACACACACACACACACACACACACACACACACACACACACACACACACACACACACACACCCCCTTCTGCTGCCTTACTTCTCTCTCTGTGTGTGTGTGTGTGTTATATGATCTCAGAGCAGCCAAAAATATATGTAATACACGGCTCAAAAGTTTTGAGTAATTTTAATGTTTTAATGTTTTTGAAAGAAGTCTCTTCTGCTCACCAAGACTACATTTATTTGATCAAAAATACTGTAAAATGTGAAATATTATTAGAATGTTAAACAGCTGTTTTCTATGTGAATATTTGTTAAACTGTAATTTATTTCTGTGATGCGCAGCTGAATTTTCAGCATCATTACTCCAGTCTTCAGTGTCACATGATCCTTCAGAAATCATTCTAATATACTGATTTACTGCTCAAGAAACATTTCTGATTATTATCAATGTTGAAAACAGTTGTGCTGCACAATATTTTTGTGGAAACTGTGATATGTTTTATATTTCAGGATTCACAGATGAATAGAAAGTTCAAAAGAACAGCATTTATTTGAAATAGAAAGCTTTTGTCACAATGTATCATTCAATCTTTTGTAAACATTGTTTAACTTTGTAACTGCTTTTGATTATGTAAATATAGCCTTGGTGCACAAAAAGAGGCTTGTTTTAAAAACATTAAAACAATTATTTATTCCTAGCATTTGACTGATATAGTATGTACATATATATATATAAATATATATATAGCTGTTTTCACTTATCACACAGAGAGACTAAATAAAGACATGAAACCTTCTGATAAAGACATTTTCATTTATTGATTAAGGTTTGATTCAGCCGGTCAGATTTCTGCAAACCCACAGAGATCTGCTTCTCATGATTTCACTGTAAAGTCCAGCCATCAACTCCGTGAAGGTCAGCATGTACTGAGCTGAAGAGCAGAGATTCATTCAGTACAGACTGATTCAAAGCAGAATCAATGAGATCGACAGGAAAACCATGGTGCAATAATTCATCAGTTATGAAACTAATTCAGTTCCAGCTGTAAAGCAGCTCTACAGAAGACAACAGAGTCATTATTCAGATCAATAACCGTAATTCATGTGATTCATTTATCAGGAGTGATTGTTCATTGCTCATCAGTTGTATTCAGAGATTTACTAGACTAAGAAAGCTTGTTTCTGCCGTGGAATAAAAAAAAAAAATAAAATAAGGTAACTGTGACTTTTTATCTTGCAATTCTGACTTTCTTATATCAAATCAGAATTGTGAGATATAAACTTGGAATTGCAAAAAGAGTCAGAAGTTGTTTATATCTTGAAATTGTTTTTTTTTTTCTCAGAATTCTAAATTTAAATCTCACAATTCTGTACTATTTTCTCTGAATTCTGAATTTAAATCTCGCAATTCTGTATTCCCCCCCCCCCCAGAATTCTGAATTTAAATCTCACAATTGTGTTTTTTCCTCAGAATTCTGAATTCATATCTCGCAATTCTGTATTTTTTCCCCCTAGAATTCTGAATTCATATCTCGCAATTCTGTATTTTTTCCCCCCAGAATTCTGAATTCATATTTCGCAATTCTGTATCCCCCCCCCAGAATTCTGAATTTAAATCTTGCAATTCTGTACTTTTTCCCCAGAATTCTGAATTCATATCTCGAAATTCTGTATCCCCCCCCCAGAATTCTGAATTCATATCTCGCAATTCTGTATTTTTTCCCTCCAGAATTCTGAATTTAAATCTCACAATTCTGTATTTTATCCCAAGAATTCTGAATTCATATCTCACAATTCTTTATCCCCCCCCCCAAATTCTGAATTCATGTCTCGCAATACTGTATTTTTTTCCCCCCAGAATTCTGAATTTAAATCTCGCAACTGTGTTTTTTCCTCAGAATTCTGAATTCATGTCTCGCAATTCTGTATCCCCCCCCCCTCCAGAATTCTGAATTCATATTTCGCAATTCTGTATTTTTTCCCCCTAGAATTCTGAATTCATATCTCACAATTCTGTATTTTTCCACCCAGAATTCTGAATTCATATTTCGCAATTCTGTATTTTTCCCCCCTAGAATTCTGAATTTAAATCTCGGAATTCTGTATTTTTTCCCCAGAATTCTGAATTCATATCTCACAATTCTGTATTTTTTCCCCCCCAAGAATTCTGAATTTAAATCTCACAATTGTGTTTTTTCCTCAGAATTCTGAATTCATATCTCGCAATTCTGTATTCCCCCCCCCCAGAATTCTGAATTCATATCTCGCAATTCTGTATCCCCCCCCCCCAGAATTCTGAATTCATATCTCACAATTCTGTATTTCCCCCCCCCCCAAGAATTCTGAATTTAAATCTCGCAACTGTTTTTTCCTCAGAATTCTGAATTCATGTCTCGCAATTCTGTATCCCCCCCCCCCAGAATTCTGAATTCATATCTCGCAATTCTGTATTTTTTCCCCCCTAGAATTCTGAATTTATATTTTGCAATTCTGTATCCCCCCCCCCCCAGAATTCTGAATTTAAATCTTGCAATTCTGTACTTTTCCCCCAGAATTCTGAATTTAAATCTCGCAATTGTTTTTTTCTTCAGAATTCTGAATTCATATCTCGCAATTCTGTATTTTTTTTCCTCAGAATTCTGAATTTAAATCTCGCAGTTCTGTATTTTTTTTATCAGAATTCTGAATTTAAATCTCGCAATTCTGTATTTTTTTCTCAGAATTCTGAATTTAAATCTTGCAATTCTGTATTTTTTTTCTCAGAATTCTGAATTCATATCTTGCAATTCTGTATTTTTTTCCTCAGAATTCTGAATTTAAATCTTGCAATTCTGTATTTTTTATCAGAATTCTGAATTTAAATCTCGCAGTTCTGTATTTTTTTTATCAGAATTCTGAATTTAAATCTCGCAATTCTGTATTTTTTTCTCAGAATTCTGAATTTAAATTTCGCAATTCTGTATTTTTTTTCTCAGAATTCTGAATTCATATCTCGCAATTCTGTATTTTGTCGTCAGAATCCTGAATTTAAATCTCGCAATTCTGTATTTGTTCTCAGAATTCTGAATTTATATCTTGCAATGCTGATTTCTTTTCTCAGAATTACAAGAAACAAAGTCCAAATTGTAAGATAAAATTGTCACGATTACATTTTTAATTTGTTTATTCTGTAGTGGAAACGAGCTTCCACACAAACCAGGCACACAGAAACAAAAATACAAAAACATCAGTGATGGAGACGTTCATCAGTCTGTTTACTACGGTACTCTGGTTCATACCATGGTACTGTACGATCACTGTGTTCATGTCATTAGTTTGACTCTCCAGGCTCTTCAGAGACAGTTATACCGCGGTATTACTCTCACCCTGAATCTCAGGAATCTCTCCGACCCAGGAGTTGGTCAGCAGACCCAGACCAGGCACGGATGCGGTTCCCAGAATCACCTGACCCATGAAGACCGCGTGGGGTGGAAGGACGACTCCAGAACCTTCTTCTGACAGGACAGGTGCGAGGAATCGATCTCATACATCACACCCTGCGACGAGACGGAAGAAGCTCAAACACTGATCTCATTCTAACATGAGGAGAACCAGTCAGAGCCAAGAACGAGTCGAGTTTAGAGCTGCATCGATGGTTCCATGAACACAGATAACCTTTGGCTGATGTTCTAGCGAGGTTCTCTCAACCTTATGAACACATGTCCTTCCAGTAATATTAATAGAACATCTGTTCAAAGTTATCTGCTCTTTAATAATATTCTCCAAACATTAGCACAAAAACATTATTTATCACTGATGGAACGCTTTATTCCGAAACATTTTAGTTGGACGTTCATCTAACGCTTTTTAAATGTTGCTACTTGTTTCAGAGAACATTCAAAAGTAACGTTCCGTAATGTTTGGAAAATAATCAAATGTAACGTT
>CM077262.1:382500-395000 GCA_039654775.1 Spinibarbus caldwelli | reverse complement strand
CGGATCAGACCAGACCAGACTGGATCAGACTAGACCAGACTGGATCAGATCAGACCAGATCGGATCAGACCAGACCGGATCAGATCAGACTAGACCGGATCAGATCAGACTAGACCGGATCAGACCAGACCGGATCAGACCAGACTGGATCAGACCAGACCAGAACAAACACACTGATGATCTTCACATCAGTCTCAGACAAACTCACACTTGAGCTCAGATATCTACCTAAAGTTTTCAATAATTTAATCAACAGTGATGTGTGAAGTTCTCTGATGTTTGTTTACAGTCACATGAGACGCATCTAAAGTGAGCCAATATTTCATTTTTTCATTGTTTTATTGTGATTGTTAGAGGGTTTGTTCACTCCAAAATAAATTGTCATCATTTCCTACTGAACACAGAAGAGGAGATTCTGTAGGAGGTTTGTAAGCAAACCGTTTCTGCTCTTCATTCACTTCCACAGTATTTTTAGTCCAAACTGTAAAAGTCAATGTCTAGCAGCAACTGCTTACCAACGTTCTTCAAAATCCCTTCTTTTGTGTTCAACAGAATAAAGAAACTCATTCAGGTTTGGAATGACATCAGAGAGACTACATGACCATTTTAATTTTATTTTTATTTTTTTATATAGGGCTGCATCACTGTGCCAAAAAATATATCTCACTATTATTTTGTCATTTTAAAAATAATTATATTTTTATTTTTTATTTACAACATTATACATTTTTATCATTAATGATAAGTATTATTATTCGGCCTATTATCAGTTTTTTTCCTCTAAACATAAAACATGAAGACTGTATTATTGTTTTTATACGTTATAATTGTTTTGTAAAACAAATACATATAATGATATTTTACACTATAAGTTCCAATACTACTTGTTCACTTTCAAGCAACTAAATCTTCAAGCTTCATTTTGGTGGAATGCTGAATATTTTAGAGAAATGCTGTAAACTAAACTCGTTGTGATTCTGTGAACGTCTCAAACTGAAACACGCAGCCGGACATTCAATAATTCAAGTTTAATTAATTTAATCAAACCTTTGAATTCGTAATTGTGATTTCAAAAGACTATTCCAGTTTTATTTGATTAACTGTGCAAACCCATTGTTTATTTTAATTAGTTTAATTGTTAGTGTGTGTGAAGCCTGCTGTGATTGGCTGACACTCACTGATCTGGTTGAGTGTTTCCTGTGGGATCCAGCTCATGTCCACATCATTGTGATTGGAGGTTCCCATCTCAACTTTAGGCGCCGGCCGTCTCCTCTGTAACACACACACACACACACACACACACACCACAGAGTCACTGTCAGTCAAACTCTGACAGCAGGGTAACGATGAAGAGCAGCTGATGATGATGAAGATCGGAGCGTCTCACCTTGCGTGACTCGAGCAGCTGATGAAGACCGACCACCAGCAGGAGACCGAGACCCGACAGAAACACGTACAAGAAGATCCTGCACACACACACACACACACACACACACACAGTCAGTCACATGATCAGAGCGCCTCCTGCAGCTCAAACCCTGAACTCCTCGATCGCTGCAGCAGCCTTACGTTTCTCCGTCCAGACCGTCCTCTCTCTCGGTGATGGTGACCGTCTGGTTGAAGACGGCGTCCTGGAACACGTTCCCCTGAAACAGCAGAGGAAGAAAACCGTGAGTGAAAGACGAGCGAGTCCAGAGATCACCTGCACACACATACTAGGGATGGGCAACAACAACAAAAAAAAAACGCTTTAGGGTGACACGGAGGAGACAAATTGTTTAATAAAGTTATTTTTATTTTCTTTGCGCACAATAAGTATTCTTGTAGCTTTGTAAAATTACGGTTGAACCCTTGAAGTCACATGGACTATTTTAACGATCTCCTTGCTATGTTTCTGAGCCTTGATCGTGTTAGGACCCTTGCTGTCTGTGGAGGGTCAGAGAGCTCAGATTCCATCAAAATTATCTTAATGTGTGTTCTGAAGATGAACGAAGGTCTTACGGGTTTGGAACGACACGAGGGTGAGTAATTAATGACAGAATTTTCATTTTTGGGTGAACTATCCCTTCAAGACTCAATGTAACAGCAATTCCACTACAAATAATAAATATAATAAATCTTTGTTTTTAAAGGAATAATCACATTTGTTTTCTTTTTAATTTTAACAGTAAACCTCTGTTGTGTAGCACTTTGTTTCCCAAAAATAAAAGGGTTTAATTATTATTTGATTAGGATAAATTAATGTTTTATGCCTTAATTTGATTACCAGAAAAAAAATAAGAAAACTATTTTATAGGTCCCTATTATTGTTTTAAAAAAATAGGACCATTCACAAAAAATTATAGGTTTGAAATACAGGCCTGTGGCTCTTAATTTCTTTTTGTTAATTCACCATTAGTAGACTGATGTTTACTGTTTATTTTTTAGAAATGTCAAATGCATTTGTATTAAAAGTATATTGACTGAATGTAATAAAAAAAAAAAAAAAAAAAAAAGAAAAAAAAAAGAAAGAGAATTGAATCAAGAATCGAAATTAAAACGGGACATCTGAATCAATACCCAGCCCTAAAACACACACACACACTCTCTCAGACAGACCCACTCACTCTCTCACACCCACACACTCTCTCACACACACACACTCTCTCAGACTCACGCTGCTGTCCCTGTAGTTGAGGTTGATGACGAGGCCGAAGGGCCGGCCCCCCATGGGCTCCGCAGGGATGAAGGAGTACTCGAAGGTGGCCTGGCGCTGAGGAGGAACCTCCGTCCCCAGCTGCAGCGCTGTGAAGTTCTGGATGTAGAACTGGAAGTCCTGCGGGTAACGGAACGAAGCGTCCAGAGACTCCACCACGAAGTTCTCCGAGCCCTTATTGGTGAATCCCAGCAGGAACTTCACGATGTTGTTGGCGGGAAAATCTGCCATTCAGAAGAGAACGAAGAGAAACACTCATCATTCTGTGAATCAGACTCCATCTCAATATCAGAAACTAAACACCATGAGACTGACTCTGTAAACCTGACATATGAATTAAATTCCAAAAATCTTTTTTTTTTTTTTAATGGAAGAGTTTATTGCACCTTTAAACAAAAATATGTATAAAAACATGCATGTGTTTTTGTTAAGTATCATATTTGATGCATCAGGCTTTATGGCTCATATAGTGAGAATATGGAGCTCAGTTTTCTTCAGCGACTCAAACTCCTGATCGACTCGTTCACCTTCTCCTTTGACGAAGAGGATGGTGGTGTCAGCGTTGGGCGAAGCCTTCATCTCCCCCACCAGAGCTTCTTCCTCCTCTTCCTCCTTTTCTTCCGTCTGACAGAAGAAACGACAGCATGAGCGTCTTCACTAACCATTAAAGTTAACGATAGTTAGTTAGTTCTCTTACTAGTTCAGTGTTGTCATCGTCCTCCACCTCAGCTTCATCATCCTCATCCATCACATCATCAGCGCCATCTTCATCCACAGCCTCCTCTTCCTCAGTAGCGTCCTGTGCAGAAACGACCGGGCCTGCACACACACACACACACACACACACACACACACACAGCTGGAGTTCATTATGAGGTCTGACACACATCTGATGATCTTTGAGTTTCACTGATGTGCAGAACGTCATACATCACGCATGTTCATGTGATTAAAGGCACATACAGAGAGTTTAACTGATGCGTGAAGACATGCATCAAATACTCTAACACTACAAATCTACTTCTTATACACTAGCAGTCAAAAGGGTTTGAACAGTTGGATTTTTAATGTTTTTTAAAGAAGACTCTTCTGCTCACAAAGCCTGCATTTTTTTGATCCAAAATACAGCAAAAACAGTAAAATTTTGAATTTTTTTTATTTAAAATTATTGTTTTCTATGTGAATATCTGTTAAACTGTAATTTATTTCTGTGATGCGCAGCTGTATTTTCAGCATCATTACTCCAGTCTTCAGTGTCACATGATCCTTCAGAAATCATTATAATATACTGATTTACTGCTCAAGAAACATTTCTGATTATTATTATTATTATCAATATTTAAAACAGTTGAGCACATTTTTCAAGATTCTTTGATGAATAGAAAGATCCAAAGATCAGCATTTATCTGAAATAAAAAAGCTTTTGTAACATTATACACTATACCATTCAAAAGCCTAGAGTCAGTCTCTTTTTTTTTTTTTTTTTTTTGTGGAGAAGGGCAAATAATTATAGAAATTAATACTTTTATTTAGCAAGGATGCTTTAAATTGATCAAAAAGTGATGAGAGAGACATTTATAATGTTACAAAAGATTTCTATTTTAGATAAATGCATCAAAATTCATCAAAGAAACCTGAAAAAGGCTGTTTTCAACACTGATAATAATCAGAAATGTTTCATATTAGAATGATTTCTGAAGGATCATGTGACACTGAAGACTGGAGTAATGATGCTGAAAATACTGCTTTGATCACAGAAATAAATTACAGTTTAACAGATATTCACATAGAAAACAGCTGTTTTAAATAAAAATATTTCAAAATGTTACTGTTTTTGCTGTACTTTGGATCAAATAAATGCAGGCTTGGTGAGCAGAAGAGAATTCTTTAAAAAATATTAAAAATCCAACAGTTCAGAAACTGTAGTGTAAGTAGCACGTGACGCAATCAATACTCTACAGTCACAGCAAACTACCTTCTGCTCTTCAGAGCAGTTTATGAGAGGATTCAGTGTGAAAGATGATGTTTGGTTCTGATGTGATTTACTGAGAGTCTGAACGAGTGTGAGCGGCGCTTAAGGACACGTCACACACACACACACACACACACACACACACACACACACACACACACACACACTCTCACACTCACACATCAGGTCAGTGCAGACCCACACAGTGCGCTCTCGAGCGGATTATCGATGAGTAACTATAATTAATATGTAATTATTGATTATTGTTTCAGGTATCTCAGAGACGCGGCCTAAACTCACCCTTCAGCAGCAGCGAGGCGGGAAACGCCAGCAAGAGCAGCAGCAGCAGCTTCTGCAGCACTTTCATGATTCCGATCGCGAGGAACAAAAGAGAATAAACACTGATAATAAACCAGAAGAAACGCGACAGAAACACGTCTGAAGCGCTGGACGAGTCCACACGGAGTAACCGCCGCACTGCGCATGCGCCTCATCCGGGACACCGCTGACGTCACAGCCGCAGAGACACGTGTCGCCATCGAGGTGCGGCGATGGGCGGGGCTTCCGGATACCTTAAATTATTAAATATTATATTTGAACTCTTCTTTGCGTGTTTTCTCTTTAATACATTTTACAGATTCTCATTATATCATTATTCAGGCGTAAAATATTTTTCGGAGCGTTACGGAGGCAGCAGTGTCACGTGACACCTGTTACTTTTCTCATCGCGTGTTTCAGGATGAACCAATCACAGTCTATTAAGATCACTGTTTTAAAAACATTTTTAAAAGATTGCTGGGATGCTTGGATGGGATTTGTATCTCATGCACTAACGATCAGAATAAATCCATGTGACTCATTATACGTTTTAATGTGCAACTACCACAAAAAAACTATTTTAACACTCATCAGACTCACACTGCGCATGCGCCTCATCCGGCCAGCGCTGACGTCACACGCACAGGGACGCGTGTCGCTTTTGTGGAGATTCGCGCATGCGCCACACGCTCACAGACAGACCGCTAATCACACGAAATGCCCAACAAAGCTTTTTATTAATTATAATTTCAATAACTGTGGAACACTACAAGTTAAATAATGTTAACAGAAGACAGTGAGGCGGGTAAATAGGTCAAAGTGACCATAAATGAGAGGATTTATAATAAAGTAAAACACTTCAAACCTTCGATCCCATCATCCTCCTGCGATCCGAACACATACAATCACACTCACAACCTACTGATATAAAGCTTATAATTCATCTAGTGTCATGCATTTATCACATACTTTACTCATCTTAATATCTGACAGAACTCTGAGCAGAAAGATTCATTCTGCAGTGAATCACTGATTCAGAAGAGTCGTTCTGCGGTGAATCACTGATTCAGAAGAGTCGTTCTGCGGTGAATCATTGATTCAGAAGGGTCGTTCTGCAGTGAATCATTGATTCAGAAGAATCATTCTGCGGTGAATCACTGATTCAGAAAGAGTCGTTCTGCGGTGAATCACTGATACAGAAAGAGTCGTTCTGCGGTGAATCACTGATTCAGAAAGAGTCGTTCTGCAGTGAATCACTGATTCAGACTATATGGATCAGTGCAATCAGAAGAAATGAAGACCTGACAGATCATACACAGCTCTGACTGTCAGCACATGCAGCTGTTTACTGTGTAAAAATGACAGAATCAGCAGATCTGAACTGAATCATATGAACAACTGAACGAACGAATGAATATTTTGTCTGTTCGGTTCCTCTGTGAGTGATTGAGTTCACAAACACTGATCACATCAGACTCTGTTCATGCTGATCAAACGCCTGTTTGCTGACAGATAAACATGTTACTACAGTAAATAAACCAAACTAGTGTGACTAGTTAAAGCGAACAGCACATGTATGTGATGAACAGAACAGTGAACCACCAACACTGGTCACATTTAACCATTATTCCTCTTCAGAACACTTTCAAAATCAACAAACATTAGAAAAAGAGTGGTTTCTACACACAGCAGATGATTGTTTTCTACGTCACATGGCTTGTTTTGTGCAGATCTGAACTGCTGACAAACAGTCATCATGAAACTAAACTAACTGTAACTAGTTAGTAAATGAACCCTCTCAGTTCTCAGCCCTACTAGTCAATTCCAGAACTAGTCAGTGGGACTGAAGTCTCCTAGTAATGTGTGATGGCTGAAGAACATGAATCTCATTATAAAACAGATCATTAGTGTGACTGAGTGAACACTTAAAAATGAAAGTTAAAGAAAGATGATCAAACTATAAACTCATTCAACTATCATCAATTAAATAATTACTGATTGTTATTAACCTCCATTCACTATAGGATATTAATTCATCTGATTCTCATGCCCAGAATATACAGAAGCTTGTTTCTGCCACAGAATAAAAATCATACAAAGTAAATGACAATTTATAATTTTTCTTCATAATTCTGAGACAAAAAGTTACAATTCTGAGAAAAAAGTCAAGTTAGAAACTCAGAAGTGTGAGATATTTTGACTTTTTGTCTGAAGATTACAAGTTTATATCTCACAATTCTGAGAAAAAGTCAGAACTGCACTGCAAAAAATGATTTTCTTACTTAGATTTATACTAGAAAACAAGACAAAATACTAATTCTTGAATCAAGATGAATTTACTTTACAGGAAAAATGACTTAAGATATTATGTCTTGTTTTCTGAAAAAATAATCATTAAATTATGTTAGTTTTTGCTTAAAACAAGCAAAATTATCTGCCAAAGGGAGAAGAAAAATAATCTTGTTTAGCCTTTGAATTAAGATTATTTTCTTACCCCACTGGCAGATATTTTTGCTTGTTTTAAGCAAAAACTTACAAAATTTTGATCATTTTTTCAGAAAACAAGACTTAATATCTTAAGTCATTTTACCTGTCAAGTAAATGCATCTTAATTCAAGAATGTTTAGACATTTATACTAGAAAACAAGACAAAAATACTAAGAAAATCATTTTTGCAGTGTGTAAGATAAATGTGCAATTCTGAGAGAAAAAAGTCTAAATTGAGATATAAACTTTCAGCTGCAAGAAAAAAATATATGAAGAGATAACTCCATTTTTAACAATTTTCAAAAATCATGTTTTTTTTTTTTTTTAATTGTGCATTCCAATTAATCTCACTCAACCTGCAGCTGGGTTATTAGGTTCAAAAATAACAAAAATATACAGCTAACTAACACAATAAAAACATGATAACATAATAAAAAACACCAGTTATCTCAATTACCTTTTTAAAATGTGTTTTCTGTGGCAGAAATAAGCTTGCCTATGAATATAACAATCAGCTTTTATCAGGTTCTGATGTCTGGTCACTGATGACATCACTTCCTCCTGTCAAAACCCCTGAACACGTTGCTCTGGAGGAACGCTGTTGTGTGTTAATGTGTGAATGATCTCAGTGCAAACACTCCACGTAGTTGGCCGGAAGCATGCCGGACTTCCCGGTGCGCTGGACCGTGCCGAACATCCATCCCTCGTCGATGGGCTGCGCGTTAACGATCACGTCTCCGTCGCGGAAGGAAACCTCGTCGTGATCCTGAGCGGCGTAATCGTACAGCGCTCGATACACTCTCTGCTGGACACAACACTTGTGTGAATGTGACAGAAAACATGTGGAAAACAACAAAATCATCACTTCACCACTGATACAAAATATCAGTCATAAAATCAAAACGTTGTTTGTATCACTGACCTGCTATCATAGCTTTTATATTTTGAATTAGTTTTTTTTAAACATATTTTTTTATTTCATTTAGTGCTGTCAAACAATTAATGGCATCCAAAATAAAAGTTTTTGTTTACGTAATATATGTATGTGTACTGTGTATATTTATTATGTATATATAAATACACACACATACAGTACATATTTTGAAAATATTTACATGTATATACATTTATATTCTTATATTATATATAACTATATTTAATATATAAACAACATAGTTTGTATTTATATATACATAAATATACACAGTTTATTTAGCTCTGGACGTTTTTAGTCAATTCTAAGAAGAAAAGCGAGTTTATATCTCAGAATATTATGATATAAAGTCGTGATATACTTGTCATATAACTTTTGATATAAACTTCAGAAAAGTCAGAATTGTGAGATAAAAAGTTGCACTTTTTTAATTGTTTTTTTATTTAAAAAACTTGAGTATAAACTTGCAATTGTAAGTTAATGTCTCACTATCTATATCTCATATATCTACTATAAAGCTAAATTTTTTCTCAGAATTAATTTCCAATTCAGACTTTTTTCTCAGAACTGAGATGTAAACTATTAAACACTAAACATGTGGACAAAAACACAGCTAATGAGAATATCATGAATTAGTCCTTTTGCTGATAAACAACTGAATTGATCTGAATAATGACTCTATTGTCTTCTGTAGAACTGCTTTACAGCTGAAACTGAGTTTGTTTCATAATTGATCAATTCTGCAGCATTAACAGTTTTTGATCACTGTGAAGCTGCTTTGAATTAATCAGTAACACTTTATTTTAAGGTGTCCTTGTTACACATTATATGTACTGTGCTTACTATTATAATAACAATTAATTATGTATAATTACATGCAATTAACCCTAAAATAAACCCTACTCCTAATCCTGACCATATAGTAAGTACATGCAGTTAATTAATATTACACAGTACTTAAATGTATAATTACACTGTAACAAGAACACCTTAAAATAAAGTGTAACCAATCAATCTGTATAAGTCAAGTCACCGTTATTTATAGAGCACTTTTTACAGTTTTAGCTTTACAGTATTAAACAAGGAAATAGTGTGTCGTTCTCCTCTGGCCAGAGAAGACCAGCAGTTTAATTCTAGTATAGTATAAAGCACTGTAGAGTTAAATGTGAGTGAAAGCAGCGGTGTGTGATGAAGCGCAGTGAGACGCTGAGCTGTGTTTTCTCTCACCGTGGAGGCTGCGTGCGGAGGAGAGCGAACGCTGCGGACGGCCTGCGTGTGAGCGTAACCCTGCTGGTACCGCGGAGCATGATGGGAGTGATGCTGGAACACACCTGCATGAGGGACAACATCACACACACGCAGTCAAACACTGCAGACCGCAGCACACACACCTGCTGGAGGAAACCAGGATTTACTGCAGATGAAACGGGTTCATGTTGAGTCAGAAACAGTTAATCATCATCATCATCATCATCGTTTGTGGATCAGATCTTCAGCAGGTTGATGGGTGATGTTGAGTCAAATACACACACACACACACACACACACACGTGTGGTTATTTCAGCGGCATGCGTCCATAGGGTTGAGAATCGAAAATCAATTCTAATTCCAGAATCGGATTCTTAAGGTCAGGAATCGGATACTTGTTGTAAAATTAAAATTTAAATTCCACCTATCAATTACTGAGTGCACTTCTTTTATTTTTAGGTGGCGAAAAGGAGCTGTTAAAAACGTATTTGTCTTTGAATCATTCATTCAAGAGATTCATTCAAAAACACTGATTCATCCAGTAATGAAACAAGTCAATCACTGAATCATTCCATTCATAAATTCCATGAGATTTTGTTTAGTTGCCTAATATTTTTTCATCAGAATTTTGAGAGAACTACAACCTTCATTAAAAAAGTCTGAATTTATCCAGAATTGCGCAGCTCTATTTTACACACAAACAGCTCTTAATCGAGTCCAGTTTTTATGTAGCCGGCTGATTTTTGTTGTTGGGTGTAACTAATTACTAAGTAATTAGTTGCTGTAATTTAATTACTTTTCCCTTGAAAAAGTAAAGTACACTGCAAAAAAATTATTTTCTTACTTAGATATTTATACTAGAAAACAAGACAAAAATACTAAGAATTATTTAATCAAGATGCATTTACTTTACAGGTAAAATGACTTAAGATATTATGTCTTATTTTCTGAAAAAATGATCAAAATTATGTTAGTTTTTGCTTAAAACAAGCAAAAATATCTGCCAAAGGGGGAAGAAAAATAATCTTGTTTAGCCTTTGAATTAAGATTATTTTTCTTACCCCATTGGCAGATATTTTTACTTGTTTTAAGCAAAAGCTTACAAAATTGATCATTTAAAATAAAACAAAAAAAAACAAGACTTAATATTTTAAGTCATTTTACTTGTCAAGTAAATGCATCTTGATTCCAGAATGTTTAGACATTTATACTAGAAAACAAGACAAAAATACTAAAAAAATCATTTTTTGCAGTGTAAGGGATTACTCTTATTTTTTCAGTAATTTAATTAGTTACTTCTTATGTAATTGAACTTAATACTGTGTATAGACTGTAGAACATTTATATACAATACAATACAATAGTGGATTTAACATCAAAATTTAGTCTAACCTTAAAATGCATGCTTTTTATGCAACCTTCTCACTTTAAATACTTTGCTGAGTTAATAAGAATACTGATAACACTTTTCTGCAAGACCTTATTCTAAATCCTTAATCCTACCCAATTCTTAAACTTTACAACTACTTTACTAAGTATTAATAAGCAGTAATTAGGAGTATTTTGAGGCAAAAGTCATAGTTAATAGTTAGTTAATAGTGAGAATTGAACCCTAATCTAAAGTGTGAGCAGAATAATTTATGTAGTTACTTGAAAGAATTAAAAGAAGCGTTTCATGTCTATCCTTGTATCATTAACTTGTCGAGGTTGATATAGGATTTAGAAAGTAATTATTAATAATTCATTAAATACTTTTTGGAGAGAATAATTTGTACATTAATCTAATTACACTGTTGAAGATATAATTACAGTAACTAGTCATTAATTACTTTTTTAGAGTAACTTATCCAACACTCTTCAGCAGCAATTAAATGTTTTGCAAAAAGAGACACAGAATAAATATGTGTGATATTTAAATGTTTGACTTCATTTTTTTTAAACCACATTGGAATCGAAACTGGGAATCAAATAGAAATGGAATCGGAATTGATCAGATTCAAGCGATGCCCAGCCCTATTGATCCGTGATCTTGCCTGAAGCGGATCGGTCCTGCGATGCAGACGCGCTGCTGCAGACGGATGCGCTGCGATCGGCCCCGAGCTCTGAGCCCAGAGAACTGCACACCGACTGCGCAGACGGCTGCTGGGGGGCACGGCTGACTCGCTCTAACACACACACACACACACGTTACACACACACACACACGTTACACACAGATAACCAGCGGCTGAGGGTCAGTGTACAGCGGCTGTTGTGCGTCTGCTGTACCCGTCATCCTGCGCAGGCTTTTAGACTGAATATTGTCCTCCACTGGATCAAAGTCAAAGATGGATCCCGGATCAGTCCTCCAGACCTTCAGCTCTTCAGCACAACACACAGGTCAAAGGTCAAGGTGATTTGATCAATCAGCAGCTTCAGGATTATATGTGTCGTGTACTAGTGGTCACAGGTTTGGGGTCAATGAGATTTTATTTTATTTTTTTTTAAATAAATGAATACTTTTGTTACACCAAGGACACATTAAATTAATCAAAAGTGATTTATGATGTTACAAAAGATTTCTATTTCAGATAAATGCTGTTCTTTTGAACTTTCTATTCATCTGTGAATCCTGAAAAATAAAATGCATCACGGTTTCCACAAATATATTGGGCATCACAACTGTTTTCAACATTGATAATAATCAGAAATGTTTCTTGAGCAGTAAATCAGCATATTAGAATGATTTCTGAAGATCATGTGACACTGAAGACTGGAGTAATGATGCTGAAAATTGTAAATAATCTTCCTGACTTGTCTCAATTCCTCAGCAAATCCAATAGCTCAGAAAAACTTGATGTTGAAA
>CM077262.1:307500-372500 GCA_039654775.1 Spinibarbus caldwelli | reverse complement strand
AACAGTGTTTTATGAAATTCAAAAATTGCCAGTAGTTTCCTGTAAGGGGTAGGTTTAGGTGTAGAGCGATAGAAAATACAGTTTGTACAGTATATAAACCATTATGCCTATGGAGAGTCCCCGTAAACCACAAATTCAAGTGTGAGTGTGTGTGTGTGTGTGTGTGTGTGAGAGTGTGTGTGTGAGTGAGTGTGTGTGTGCATGTGTGTGTGTGTGCGTATGTGTGTGTGTGTGTGTGTGTGTGAGTGAGAGTGTATGTGTGTCACCTGACTGGCCAGAGCCGACGCGGCCTGTGTGTGTCTGAAGCTCACACACTCGCTGGGGTTGTACTGTGGCTTCTGTCCTTTCAGATCCTTCTCAAACTTCTGCTTGTAGTTGACCTGCAGAAACAGACGAGCCGAGAGCAGTGAGGAGAGGAAGACTCTAACACTCATCAGATCAGGTGATGCGTCTGGTACCTGGCTGGCCAATCGCGTGGCGTCTCTGGCGTGTTGTATGTCGGGTCGCTCCAGCAGCGCTCGCTGGTCAAATGCGTCCGCTTTACTCCTGTAGGCCACCTGTGAGGACGCCAGGCATTACTGCTGAGCACACGCGTGTCACGCGCTCATGAAACACGGCACTCACGTCGCTGGCCAGTTTACTGGCGTGTGTGGCGCTCCGGATGTCGGGTCTGTCCGTCACCTCGCTGTATTTATGAAGCTCCTCTTTCCCGCGGCGATACTCCACCTTCAGCAACACAACGCTGAGAGTTAGAGCAGCTCACAGCAGCATTATAGCGCTCTAGCTGACTAAACCTCCTAGCACCTGCTTTTGTCCTCATTTCTTGAAACTGGTAAAAAATACATTTTTAATTGTAAAAATGTATGTAAAATCTGTGCTCTTACGTCACTCTGGTGTTTGTTGACCTGTATGGCGTGTGTGACGTCGGGCAGATCCTTCATCCGTGAGTAGGTTGATTTGCCTTTCTCAGAGTTAAACTTCTCTTTGTAGAGTTTCTACACACACGCGCACACACACAAACAACATTATCAAACACACACACATACACACACGGATGAGCATGCAAAAAGACACAATGACGAGGCCGTTGTTCATGATCCAGTGATCACACATACAGATGGATGATAAACACTCGTGAATAACACATGATCTCACTCACATCACTCTGCTGTTTGGACACTTCTTTAGCGAACACCGTCTCGATGGTCTGCGGCATCTGAGCATACAGACACACCTGAGCGTCCGGAGAGTCTCTATAGCTCTTCTGCACAGAACAGCAAACAGCAGCGTCAGCACAGTACTGATTCAGAGAACTGATTCACAGCACTGATTCACAGTACTGATTCAGAACACTGATTCACAGTACGGATTCACAGTACTGATTCAGAGCACTGATTCACAGTACTGATTCAGAACACTGCTTCACAGTACTGATTAAGAGCACTGATTCACAGTACTGATTCAGAACACTGCTTCACAGTACTGATTCAGAGCACTGATTCACAGTACGGATTCACAGTACTGATTCAGAGCACTGATTCACAGTACTGATTCAGAACACTGCATCACAGTACGGATTCAAAGTTCTGATTCAGAGCACTGATTCACAGTACTGATTCAGAGCACTGATTCACAGTACTAATTCAGAGCACTGATTCACACTACAGATTCACAGTACTGATTCAGAGCACTGATTCACAGTACTGATTCAGAACACTGCTTCACAGTACTGATTCAGAGCACTGACTCAGAACACTGCTTCACAGTACTGATTCAGAGCACTGATTCACAGTACTGATTCAGAACACTGCATCACAGTACGGATTCAAAGTTCCGATTCAGAGCACTGATTCACAGTACTGATTCAGAGCACTGATTCACAGTACGAATTCAGAGCACTGATTCACAGTACGGATTCACAGTACTGATTCAGAGCACTGATTCACAACACTGCTTCACAGTACTGATTCAGAGCACTGATTCAGAACACTGCTTCACAGTACTGATTCAGAGCACTGAATCAGAGTACTGATTCAAACACTATTAGTGTGTGTGTGTGTGTGTACCTGACTGTAGAGTTGTGTCAGCTCTCGGGCGTGTTGTGTTTCGCTGGTTCCGGGCAGATGGGCGTACAAGCATTTCTGCAACTCCTTCTTTCCATCCTCCTTATATTTATTCTACATTCACACATCATTTACATATCATTAATATTCACAAAGCTCATTAAAACACCATTGGACAGCATTAGGTTACCGTTCAACTCTAACGTGAGGCTTTAAAAGCCCGTTCACACCAAGAATGATTACTATAACCATACATTTTTAGTTTGTAGTTTATAGTTATCATAATAGATTTGCAAGCCCGAAGCAGCAGAATATGAGAATCAGTGATGATCACCTCACTGATGAGCGGCGACAGCTCCTTCACGAACTGTGTGTGCAGCGTCTCGGGAAGCTGAGAGTACAGACAGTGAGACAGATCCTCCTGCGTCTCTCTCCGGTACTGATTCTACAACACACAGCAGAACATCACACCATCAACATCTCACACACACACACACACATCAATCTCACACACACACATCAATCTCACACACACACACACACACACACTCTCACACTCACTCAAAGCCATTTCTGGGTCGGTTTTGGATTGGTTATCCTCCTATCTGTATGACAGGAGTTTTTCAGTGTCTATAGGATCTTATATGCCAGATTCTGCACCTTTGTCCTGCGGTGTGCCACGAGGCTCTGTGCTCGGCCCTCTGTTGTTTAGCCTGTATATGCTTCCTCTTGGCAAGATTATTAACAGTTTTAAGTTAATATCTTATTATTTATATGCCGATGACATTCAGTTATATATTTCATTTAGTCCTGATAGTTTAGATAAACTGTCAGTTTTGCAGAACTGTCTAGTCTCCATTAATAAATGGATGTCAGACAGCTTTCTACAACTTAATAATGATAAAACTGAGATGAGGATCTTTGCCCCTGATAATATTACACCTAAGATTAAGTAGGTTATGGGGGGTTTAGCATTCGCTGACAGCAGTGACATAAGAAATCTGGGTGTCATCTTTGACAGAGCTATATGTTTTAACAGTCATGTAAAGTCTGTAGTTCGTTCATGTTTTTTCCATTTCAGGAACATTGCTCAGATTAGATCTGTGGTCTCAAAAAAAGAGATGGAGATGCTTGTTCATGCCTTTATCTCATCACGATTGGATTATTGCAATGTTCTGTATACTTGTCTGAACAAATCGTCTTTGGAGCGACTACAAGTTGTGCAGAATGCAGCTGCAAAACTTTTGACTAGTTCCAGCAAGAGGTCTCACATCACCCGTTCTTAAGGACCTTCATTGGCTTCCTATTGTCAGTTCATGTTTGTCGGTCTTTGAATGTCTTCCCTGCCTGTGATCTGTGTTTCCCCATTGGATTAAAGACTCTCATTTTGTGTATTCCTCGTCTCCTCGTTCCTGGTTCCCGTGCATCCCGTGAAGTGCGACAGAAAGACCGACCAAAACAGTTACCTCCGTGTGTCTAACCTCCGTTTTGTTTTCTCGTTTTTACCCAGTGTTTTTTGTTTCTGTTGTGTCCATATGGATCCCCTCCTTCGCCCCGAATTCCTCCTCATCCTGCTGGAGCAGGGGGAGCGTTCGCTTGAGGACCATACGAGACTGTTCCTGATGCTATCTAACACCACCAGCTACCCGGACGACGTGCTCTGCGCGTTCTATGACGCGAGCCTGAACGTCGCGTGCAGAGCGCTGTCGTCCGAAGATGGTCCTCGAGCGGAATTCGCTGCCCTCGTGGAGTGGACGGATCGCCCCTCACTGTCTCTCCTGAGGATGATCTCGCCAGAGCCACTCCAGACCCAGAGCCCAGCCCACCAACTCCCCGCGGTGCGGAGCTTCAGCCCGAGCCCACCGATGACAGAGAGCCATTTCCTGCCGCGATCTGCGAGCGACTGAGCAGAGGATCGCCCCGGACGTAGAGCCCCATCCATCAGACCAGGTGCAAGAGCCGGCGACAGTGCCCACCACGAGGGAGCAAGCCGTGAACGGTGTGAGCGCGGAGTGGAGCTCCAACCCCTGCATCACGGCTGAGGGTGAGCCGATCGTGCATCTGGGGACTTTGAGGGGGATCTAATAGACTGGGAGATGGATCTGGAGGCCAACATTCCCCCTCTCCTCTCTCCTTCGTCCTGGCTGGTCCCGTCCAGCCCTCTTTCGTCTCCGCTGGTCCCATCCAGCTCCGCTCCTCCAGAGCGACCTCCTGTGCCCGCTCCCCGAAAGCGTCCTCCAGAGCCCTGAAAGCCAGAAAGCTCACAAATGACCGCCCTCCCACCCGCTCCTGCCTCCTCCGCTCGCCCTCAGCCCACCGTCAATGCAGTGCGAGCCCCACGGGACTGCCATCCTCCAGCGTCGCCAGGGCTGGAGTATCCCTCACCTCCGCCTCCAGCCTCCGAGGCCCGGACTCCACCTCGGCCCGTTAACCCAGTGGCTCCACCTCGGCTCCTAGCTCCCTTGCCTCCACCGTCACCCGTCGATCCACCAACTCCACCGGGCTCCCTTGTCCCTCCGGCTCCGCCTTGGTCGGGCGTCGACCCGGCATCGCCTCGGGAATCCTCTCCTCTGGCTGCGCCTCGTCACTCCGTCCCACCGGCTCCGTTGGGCTCCTTCCTCCCGTCAGCTCCACCTGGGTCCTCAGTCGCTCTGGCTCCGCCACGGATCTCCGGATTTCCGCGTCCACCTCAGTCGCCAGAGCCCTCGGCTCCACCCTGGCCCCCCGGATCCTCGGCATCCCCCTGGCTCGTCGGCTCTCCGTCTCTGCCTCGGGCTCCTCCACCAACTGCTCCGCCACCATTGGTTGGCCCCCTGGAGTCGGCGGCCATTCCTCCTCCATGGCTCCTCCCTCCGTCGGTTCCACCGTGGGTCGACATCATGGCTGTGGTCTGGGTCCTGCTGGACTCCTCCTGTCTCTTCCCTGGCTCCTCCCTCCTTCGTTGCCTCCCTGGTCTCTGTCAGCTGGCCCCCTCCCAGGGGTTCGTCCTCCTCCTGAGCCTCCTCCTTAGTTCCCGCCCGCCCCTCCCCTTTGGATGTTACTACGGTGCAAGGACGCACCTTCCGGGAGGGGGCGTTATGTCAGGATCATGGACCTGTCTGTGTGTGTTTTTTCCTCATGTTAATTGTTAATTTGATTCCAGGTGTGTCTCGTCTTCCTCCCCTGATTGTCCTGTCCTTAAAAGCCCCAGTCCATTCAGTTCATGTTTGTCGGTCTTTGAATGTCTTCCCTGCCTGTGATCTGTGTTTCCCCATTGGATTAAAGACTCTCATTTTGTGTATTCCTCGTCTCCTCGTTCCTGGTTCCCGTGCATCCCGTGAAGTGTGACACCTATTGCTTTTAGAGTGCAGTTTATTAGTTATTACTTATAGAGTTATTAGTTATTACATATAGAGCCTTGCATGGTCAGGCACCATCCTATATTCAGGATCTATTATATGTACATTCTCCTGGTTGGTCTTTAAGGTCTTCTGACCAGGACCTTTTAACTATTCCTAGAACACGTCTTAAGACAAAAGGTGATCGCGCTTTCTGTGCTGTGGCTCCGAGGCTCTGGAACTCTCTCCCTCTAACACTGAGAACTATGGGCTCTACAGACTCTTTTAAAAGACACCTAAAGTCGCACCTTTTTGGACAAGCTTTTAATTAACAGTACAGTTTGGCTTTTATTAAATTTTTGCGATATTTGGTCGCCAATTCATTTTGATTTTATGCTTTATTTTATATCTGATTGCATGCATGTTTGACCTGTTTTACTGATTGTATTGTAAAGCACTTTGTGACTCCTTGTCTGTGAAAGGTGCTATATAAATAAATTTTACTTATTTACTTACACACACACACACACGCATGCACACGCACTCACACACATGCACTCACACACACGCACACATCAACATCTCACACACACACATCAACATCTCACACACACATCAATCTCACACACACACACACACACACACGCACACGCGCACACACGCGCGCACACACACGCGCGCACATACACACGCATGCGCACACACACGCGCACACACACACACACACACTTGTTTCGCTATCCTTGTGGGGACATTCATAGGCGTAATGGTTTTTATACTGTACAAACTGTATGTGTTGTTGCCCTACACCAACCCTACACCTAAACCTACCCCTTACAAGAAACTTTCTGTATTTTTAGATTTTCAAAAAACTTCATTTTGTGTGATTTATTAGCTTGTTTACCCGTGGAGACCTCAATTTAGGTCCCCACCGTGACACGAGTCCCCATGAGTCTGTGTGTATTCAGGTTTAAGTCTCCACCGGGATATAAAAACAGGCACACACACACACACTCTCTCTCACACACACACACACACACACACACACACACACACACACATCAACATCTCACACACACACATCAACATCTCACACACACATCAATCTCACACACACTCACACACACACTCACACACGTACGTCACTCTGAAGCTCTGCCATCTGTTTGGCAAACTGTGTTTCCTGTGTTTGTGGCAGCTGAGAGTAAATACTGCTGCTGTTCTCCTGTTTGCCGCTCCGCTTGTATTTATTCTGAGAGAAAACAATCACAGAGTCAACATATGAAACGATTCACTGTGTTAAGAAGTGAAACGATTCACTGAGCCAAGATATGAAACAATTCACTGAGTCAAGATATGAAATGATTCAGAGTCAAAATATGAAACGATTCACTGAGTCAAGATATGAAATGATTGACTGAGTCAATATATAAAATGATTCACTGAGTCAAAATATGGAATGATTCACTAAGTACAAATATGAAACAATTTGCTGAGTCAAAACAGAACAATTCACTAAGTCAAAATAACAAACGATTCACTGAGTCAAGATATGATTTACTGAGTCGGAATGTGAAACAATTCAATGAATCAGGATATGAAATGATTCAGTCAGACACACACACACACCTCGCTCAGGAGCTCAGAGATGTTTTTGGCGTGTTGAGTCTCAGTCGTCTCTGGCAGAAGAGCGTACAGACTGACAGAAGCCTCTTTCTTCGCCTCCTCCTTGTATTTCCTCTGAAATCAAAGCAAATGTTAATTTCCATGCATGTTTATCCTGACACACGTGTCTCCTAGTGAAAAATAAATATACTTAATTGTATTTAAAATATATTTATTTTATGATAAGTATACTAAAAATAGATTTACATGTCTATACTAACTGAAAATACACTCTAAATGTAGTTACTTCATGCTTTCATCCAGAACAAACTTAGTGCACTACAAAATCACTTGTAAAATACTATACTTTCTACAAATGCATTTGGGGAAGGATGAAATATATATATTCATCTTTAAGAAAGTACACTGGCTAAGTTCTTAATTCGATCTACATGTTTGAAACTTGTTGAAAGTGATTTTCACACATTCATACCCATATAAACTAACTGGACAGAACCTTTGAAAGAGGACATTACTTCATAACCCCAAAGACATGTCCATGCTCAATCAGCCCAACAACTAGTGTCCATAAGAGATGAATGAAGCAACTCATCTTATGATCCTGTAGCTGTATGAAGGCCATATAATGTATGTCTGTGGGGATTGTTTGTATTGTATGTTGTCATATCATTTAAGTAAACAAAATCTATGGCACAAGAGACAATATCACATTCTGTGTATTGATATTTGTTTGTTCCTTCAACCCTTAAAAGTGTCTTAAGTATTTTAATAATATGATTTTAACATCGGCCTAAATATAGGCTACAGTATGTTCAGTGAAGGGGGCTTGATAAGTCAGTTTCTCCTCACCTTATACCTTCATGAGCTCTGAAATTCACCAACCATCAGTTTTGCTGTACTTTAGCTAAACATCTGATCTCGGTAGAGTGCACACTATTGGGAATCTGTGTTGCAGATTTGGCACATTTTTCAGAAGAAACCTTTAGAATCTAGAAACTCATTGCAGCTAAAGACACAAGTCTCACCGTTTATTTCAAATATGAGAATAATTAAATTATTTTAAGATGATGCTGTGTATTTTTTATTATTATTTTTAAGATGAGACTTTCTTTTTGGGCAAACCAAAGAAAATGTGAGGTATGAATTGAAACGTCCAGTATGTTTCTGCTAACAGGTGCTGTAAGAGCAGAGTTTCCAAACACAACTTTTGCCTACAGCACAAATGTAACAATGGGGGATTTGCAAATAAAACAATTTAATTTGTTAAATACTGAAGTAATACTTTAGTAATTTATTTTAGTTGAATCCTCTGTTGACCTGTTATGATTAAATGTACAATACGATACACTGTATTTAAGTTCTACTTGTTGAGTATAAAAATAGTATAGATAAAAATAAATGTTTTGAGTTGCAAATAATTATAATAATAATTCATAATGATGCAGTACTTTGTATAGTTATGAATTTTACCTTTTCAATAATTCAACTACACTTCAAATAGTGCATTTTGCATGGTTGCAAAGCAGCTTTACATATATATGTGACCCTGGAGCACAAAAGCAGTCACAAGTAGCACAGGTATATTTGTAGCAATAGAGAACAATACATTGTATGGGTCAAAATTATCCATTTTTCTTTTATGCCAAAAATCATTACGATATTAAGTAAAGATCATGTTTGAAGAAAATATTTTGTAAATTTCCTAGTGTGAAACTTAATTTTTGATTAGTAATATGCATTGCTAAGAACTTCATTTGGACAACTTTAAAGGTGATTTTCTCAATATTTAGATTTTTTTGCACCCTCAGATTCCAGATTTTCAAATAGTTGTATCTCAGACAAATATTGTTCTATCCTAACAAACCATACATCAATGGAAAGATTATTTATTCAGCTTTCAGATGATGTATAAATCTCAATTTCAAAAAAATGACCCTTATGACTGGTTTTGTGGCCCATGGTCACATTTAGAAAGTAGTTACAAAAGTAAAGATATGTAAACAACATATAGTCATGGATTTGAAATGGTGAAAGAAATTCACAAACTTTATCAGAAGATTTATTATTTTAGTATATTCCCAATACACTCCAATGCACCTGGACCAACACACTTTTTTTTTCCATTAACGGTTCTTTTATTTCCCGTATGAACGCACTCAACTGTTTGCGAAATGGAGCTTTGAGCTCGTGTATCCTACCTCTCTCATTCGGTACAAATCCAAATATTCCATAATATTTCCATATTTGTGATGTAACATATCTGAATGCTAAACTATTATTTATTTTGTAAATGATAGGCTTTGTACTTCAGTCGCGTTCCAACGGTGACACAGAGGCGCGCGCGCTGATGTTTGGTTCACTGTATTTTATTTTGATAAAGTACCAATTGTGCTGTCAATTTAGCAATGCTGGAATTGATGTGTTTTGTATGTATGTATGTATGTGTGTGTGTGTGTGTGTGTGTGTGTGTGTGTGTGCGCGTGCGCGCTCCAGCGCGATCACTTCAACTGTTTCCTTATACCAGCAGAATCAACTTTAAACACTTATTGTCTTATTAATAATGCATCACTGTATTAACTGAAACTCAGCATATATAGGCGTTACGTGTCGCACTGTTTTTTCCCCTTGTTTTTCTGTAAACTAAATCAAATATATTTCAAGAATTTATTCCTTGTATGTATATATGTACTGCAGATTTTATATATATAACATTATGTAATAATATTTAGTATTTTCACATCTAGGTGGAAAAAATAGTAATTAAGTTGGCTTGAGAAAGCCAACTTACTGAAATCCTATTTAAACTTCTTATTAAGTTGGCTTGAGAAAGCCAACTTACTGAAATCCTATTTAAACTTATTATTATTAAGTTGGCTTGAGAAAGCCAACTTACTGAAATCCTATTTAAACTTATTATTATTATTATTATTATTCTTCTGAGACTAAATTTCTGACTGCTACTCCTCCTAGAGCTTTAACTCTACAAACTCCAAACTCAGCCCAGATCTTCAGACTGATCTCACCGGGTGTGCTATATCTTTTCTAACTGATCAGACTTACGGTTTTCATAAAAATGAAGATTAAAAATCATAAAAATCCCATAGACTTACATTGACGGAATGTTCAGATGGGCCAAGACTATTCAAACTCCAACTGTCAAAAATTCAAATCTAAACACACTGAAGCCCATTAGACTCAATCAGACTGCCCTTCTATGTACTATTTCTAACCCATTCAAACTCATTCAAACTCATCTAATATTTCTTATCTATCTGTCTATCTATCTATCTATCTATCTATCTATCTATCTATCTATCTATCTATCTATCTATCTATCTATAATCTGATTCTATCTATCTATCTATCTATCTATCTATCTATCTATCATCTGACTCTATCATCCGACTCTATCTATCTATCTATCTATCTATCACCTGACTATATCTATCTATCTATCTATCTATCTATCTATCTATCTATCTATCTATCTATCTATCTATCTATCTATCATCTGACTCTATCATCCGACTCTATCTATCTATCTATCTATCTATCTATCTATCTATCTATCTATCTATCTATCTACCTATCTATCTATCTATCTATTATCTGACTATTTCTATGTATCTATCTATCTATCTATTTATCTATCTATCTATCTATCTATCTATCTATCATCTGACTCTATCTATCTATCTATCTATCTATCTACAATCTATTTCTATCTATCTATCTATCTATCTATCTATCTATCTATCTATCTATCTACAATCTATTTCTATCTATCTATCTATCTATCTATCTATCTATCTATCTATCTATCTATCTATCTACAATCTATTTCTATCTATCTATCTATCTATCTATCTATCTATCTATCTATCTGCTAGTAACATGCTAGTAACTTGCTAATCATGATAGTAACATGCTAATCATGCTAGAAAAATGCTAGTAACTTGCTAGTCATGCTAACAACATGCTAGTCATCCTAGAAACATGCTAAAAACATGCTAATCATTCTAGAAACATGCTAGTAACTTGCTAATCATGCTAACAACATGGTAGTAACATGCTAATCAAGCCAGAAATGTGCTAGCAACATGCTAGTAACTTGCTAATCATGTTAACAACATGTTAATAATCCTAGAAACACGCTAACAACATGCTAATCATCCTAGAAACATGCTAGTAACTTGCTAATCATGCTACAAATATGCTAGCAACATGCTAGTAACATGTTAATCATGCTGGTAACATGCTAGCAACTTGCTAATCATGTTAAAAACATGCTACTAACACCCTAGCAACCACACGGGGTACCGTAACAACAACAGGGCAACACCTCAGCAACCACCCCAAGTACCCAAGTAACCGAATAGCAACACCCTAGCAACCGCCCCGGGTACTGTAGCAACCACATAACAACACCTTAGCAACCAACCTGGGTACCCTAGCAACCACATAGCAACCACCCAGTGTACCCTAGCAACCACATAGCAACACCCTAGCAACCACCCCAGATACCTTAGCAACCGCATAGCAACACCCTAGCAACCAGCCCAAGTACCCTAGGAACCGCATAGCAACACCTTAGCAACCACTCCAGGTATCTTAGCAACCGCATAGCAACACCTTAGCAATCACCCTGGGCACCCTAGCAACCGCATAGCAACACCTTAGCAACCACCCAGAGTACCCTAGCAACGGCATAGCAACACCTTAGCAACCACCCTGGGTACCTTAGCAACCGGACAGCAAAACCTTAGCAACCACCCAGAGTACCCTAGCAACCGCATAGAAACACCTTAGCAACTACCCAGGGTACCCTAGCAACCGCATAGCAACACCCTAGCAACCACCCCGGGTACCCTAGCAACAACTTAGCAACCACCCTGAGTACCCTAGCAACCACATAGAAACACCTTTGCAATCACTCTGGGTACCATAGCAACACCCTAGCAACCACTAAGCAATACCCTAGCAACCACCCTGGACACCCTAGCGAACACCTTAGCAACCACCCTGTGTAACATAGCAACCACATAGCAACACCTTAGCAACCGCCTTAGCAACCACCAGAGCTAGCCTAGCAACCATCATAGCAACCACTCTAAGTACCCTAGCAACCACCCTGGACACCCTAGCAAACACCTTAGCAACCACCCTGAGTAACATAGCAAAGTCCCATTGAGGTCCTTAGAATCATCTATCTATCTATCTATCTATCTATCTATCTATCTATCTATCTATCTATCTATCTGTCTGTCTGTCTGTCTGTCTATCTATAATCTGAGTCTATCTATCTATCTATCTATCTATCTATCTATCTATCTATCTATCTATCTATCTATCAAACTTTAAACTTTTAAAACTACGCTAAACTTCAAACTAATTCAGACTGAAAACCGACAAACTTAAAACTTCCCAAACTTTTCAAACTTAAACTTTTTAAACTTCTTAAACTTTTTTTAACTTTTCAAACTTTTTTAAACTTTTCAAACTTTTTAAAACTTTCTGGTCCGGCTTTCTCAAGCCAACTTAAAGTTTGTCTCGACAAACTTTTTTATCTAGTTATTCTTCTTCTTCTGAGACTAAAATTTCTGACTCTAACTCCTCCTAGAGCTTTAACTCTACAAACTCCAAACTCAGACCAGATCTTCAGACTGATCTCATCGAGTGTGCTATATCTTTTCTAACTGATCGGACTTACGGTTTTCATAAAAATGAAGATTAAAAATCATAAAAATCCCATAGACTTACATTGACGGAATGTTCAGATGGGCCAAGACTATTCAAACTCCAACTGTCAAAAATTCAAATCTAAACACACTGAAGCCCATTAGACTCAATCAGACTGCCCTTCTATGTACTATTTCTAACCCATTCAAACTCATTCAAACTCATCTATCTAACATTTCTAATCTATCTATCTATCTATCTATCTATCTATCTATCTATCTATCAATCACCTGACTCTATCTATCTATCTATCTATCTATCTATCTATCTATCTATCTATCTATCTATCTATCACCTGACTCTATCTATCTATCTATCTATCTGTCTATCTATATTTCTATCTATCTGTCTATCTATTTATCTATCTATCTACGATCTATTTCTATCTATCTATCTATCTATCTATCTATCTATCTATCTATCTATCTATCTATCTACAATCTGTCTTTCTATCTATCTATCTGCTAGCAACATGCTAGTAACTTGCTAATCATGATAGTAACATGCTAATCATGCTAGAAAAATGCAAGTAACATGCTAGTAACTTGCTAGTCATGCTAACAACATGCTAGTCATCATAGAAACATGCTAAAAACATGCTAATCATTCTAGAAACATGCTAGTAACTTGCTAATCATGCTAACAACATGCTAGTAACATGCTAATCATGCCAGAAATGTGCTAGCAACATGCTAGTAACTTGCTAATCATGTTAACAACATGCTAATCATCCTAGAAACATGCTAACAACATGCTAATCATCCTAGAAACATGCTAGTAACTTGCTAATCATGCTAGAAATATGCTAGCAACATGCTAGTAACATGCTAATCATACTGGTAACATGCTAGTAACTTGCTAATCATGTTAAAAACATGCTACTAACACCCTAGCAACCACAGGGCAACACCTTAGCAACCACCCCAAGTACCCTAGTAACCAAATAGCAACTCCCTAGCAACCGCCCCGGGAACTGTAGCAACCGCATAGCAACACCTTAGCAACCAACCCGGGTACCCTAGCAACCGCATAGCAACCACCCAGTGTATCCTAGCAACCACATAGCAACACCCTAGCAACTACCCCAGATACCTTAGCAACCGCATAGCAACACCATAGCAACCAGCCCAAGTACCCTAGCAACTGCATAGCAACACCTTAGCAACCAATCTGGGTATCTTAGCAACCGCATAGCAACACCTTAGCAATCGCCCTGGACACCCTAGCAACCGCATAGCAACACCTTAGCAACCACCCAGAGTACCCTAGCAACCGCATAGCAACACCTTAGCAACCACCCTGGGAACCTTAGCAACTGCATAGCAACACCTTAGCAACCACCCAGAGTACCCTAGCAACCGCATAGCAACACCTTATTAACCACCCTGAGTACCCTAGCAACCGCACAGAAACACCTTAGCAATCACCCAGGGTACCCTAGCAACCGCATAGCAACACCCTAGCAACCACCCCGGGTACCCTAGCAACAACTTAGCAACCACCCTGAGTACCCTAGCAACCACATAGAAACACCTTAGCAACCACTCTGGGTACCATAGCAACACCCTAGCAACTGCTAAGCAATACCCTAGCAACCACCCTGGACACCCTAGCAAACACATAGCAACACCTTAGCAACCACCCTGAGTAACATAGCAACCGCATAGCAACACCTTAGCAACCACCTTAGCAACCACCAGAGCTAGCCTAGCAACCATCATAGCAACCACTCTAAGTACCCTAGCAACCACTCTGAGGTCCTTAGAATCTATCTATCTATCTATCTATCTATCTATCTATCTATCTATCTATCTATCTATCTATCTATCAGTCTGTCTATCTATAATCTGAGCCTATCTATCTATCTATCTATCTATCTATCTATCTATCTATCTATCAAACTTTAAACTTTTAAAACTATGCTAAACTTCAAACTAATTCAGACTGAAAACCGTCAAACTTAAAACTTCCCAAACTTTTCAAACTTAAACTTTTTAAACTTCTTAAACT
Organism: Spinibarbus caldwelli; assembly: GCA_039654775.1. NCBI lineage: Eukaryota > Metazoa > Chordata > Actinopteri > Cypriniformes > Cyprinidae > Spinibarbus > Spinibarbus caldwelli. The sequence continues at coordinate 357,745 of CM077262.1, read as the reverse complement.
TTTTTAAACTTTTCAAACTTTTTTAAACTTTCCAAACTTTTTTAAAACTTTCTGGTCCGGCTTTCTCAAGCCAACTTAAAGTTTGTCTCGACAAACTTTTTTATCTAGTTATTATTATTATTCTTCTGAGACTAAATTTCTGACTGCTACTCCTCCTAGAGCTTTAACTCTACAAACTCCAAACTCAGCCCAGATCTTCAGACTGATCTCACCGGGTGTGCTATATCTTTTCTAACTGATCAGACTTACGGTTTTCATAAAAATGAAGATTAAAAATCATAAAAATCCCATAGACTTACATTGACGGAATGTTCAGATGGGCCAAGACTATTCAAACTCCAACTGTCAAAAATTCAAATCTAAACACACTGAAGCCCATTAGACTCAATCAGACTGCCCTTCTATGTACTATTTCTAACCCATTCAAACTCATTCAAACTCATCTAATATTTCTTATCTATCTATCTATCTATCTATCATCTGACTCTATCATCCGACTCTATCTATCTATCTATCTATCTATCTATCTATCTATCACCTGACTATATCTATCTATCTATCTATCTATCTATCATCTGACTCTATCATCCGACTCTATCTATCTATCTATCTATCACCTGACTATATCTATCTATCTATCTATCTATCTATCACCTGACTATATCTATCTATCTATCTATCTATCTATCTATCTATCTATCTATCTATCTATCTATCTATCATCTGACTCTATCATCCGACTCTATCTATCTATCTATCTATCTATCACCTGACTATATCTATCTATCTATCTATCTATCTATCACCTGACTATATCTATCTATCTATCTATCTATCTATCTATCTATCTATCTATCTATCTATCTATCTATCTATCTATCATCTGACTCTATCATCCGACTCTATCTATCTATCTATCTATCTATCTATCACTATCATCCGACTCTATCTATCTATCTATCTATCTATCTATCACCTGACTATATCTATCTATCTATCTATCACCTGACTATATCTATCTATCTATCTATCTATCTATCACCTGACTATATCTATCTATCTATCTATCTATCTATCTATCTATCTATCTATCATCTGACTCTATCATCCGACTCTATCTATCTATCTATCTATCTATCACCTGACTATATCTATCTATCTATCTATCACCTGACTATATCTATCTATCTATCTATCTATCTATCATCTGACTCTATCATCCGACTCTATCTATCTATCTATCTATCTATCTATCTATATACAATCTATTTCTATCTATCTATCTATCTATCTATCTACAATCTATTTCTATCTATCTATCTATCTATCTGCTAGTAACATGCTAGTAACTTGCTAATCATGATAGTAACATGCTAATCATGCTAGAAAAATGCTAGTAACTTGCTAGTCATGCTAACAACATGCTAGTCATCCTAGAAACATGCTAAAAACATGCTAATCATTCTAGAAACATGCTAGTAACTTGCTAATCATGCTAACAACATGGTAGTAACATGCTAATCATGCCAGAAATGTGCTAGCAACATGCTAGTAACTTGCTAATCATGTTAACAACATGTTAATAATCCTAGAAACATGCTAACAACATGCTAATCATCCTAGAAACATGCTAGTAACTTGCTAATCATGCTACAAATATGCTAGCAACATGCTAGTAACATGTTAATCATGCTGGTAACATGCTAGTAACTTGCTAATCATGTTAAAAACATGCTACTAACACCCTAGCAACCACACGGGGTACCGTAACAACAACAGGGCAACACCTCAGCAACCACCCCAAGTACCCAAGTAACCGAATAGCAACACCCTAGCAACCGCCCCGGGTACTGTAGCAACCACATAACAACACCTTAGCAACCAACCTGGGTACCCTAGCAACCACATAGCAACCACCCAGTGTACCCTAGCAACCACATAGCAACACCCTAGCAACCACCCCAGATACCTTAGCAACCGCATAGCAACACCCTAGCAACCAGCCCAAGTACCCTAGCAACCGCATAGCAACACCTTAGCAACCACTCCAGGTATCTTAGCAACCGCATAGCAACACCTTAGCAACCAACCAGAGTACCCTAGCAACGGCATAGCAACACCTTAGCAACCACCCTGGGTACCTTAGCAACCGCACAGCAAAACCTTAGCAACCACCCAGAGTACCCTAGCAACCGCATAGAAACACCTTAGCAACTACCCAGGGTACCCTAGCAACCGCATAGCAACACCCTAGCAACCACCCCGGGTACCCTAGCAACAACTTAGCAACCACCCTGAGTACCCTAGCAACCACATAGAAACACCTTTGCAATCACTCTGGGTACCATAGCAACACTCTAGCAACCACTAAGCAATACCCTAGCAACCACCCTGGACACCCTAGCGAACACCTTAGCAACCACCCTGTGTAACATAGCAACCACATAGCAACACCTTAGCAACCGCCTTAGCAACCACCAGAGCTAGCCTAGCAACCATCATAGCAACCACTCTAAGTACCCTAGCAACCACCCTGGACACCCTAGCAAACACCTTAGCAACCACCCTGAGTAACATAGCAACCACATAGCAACGCCTTAGCAACCACCAGAGCTAGCCTAGCAACCATCATAGCAACCACTCTACGTACCCTAGCAACCACTCTGAGGTCCTTAGAATCATCTATCTATCTATCTATCTGTCTATCTATCTATCTATCTATCTATCTGTCTGTCTGTCTGTCTGTCTATCTATAATCTGAGTCTATCTATCTATCTATCTATCTATCTATCTATCTATCTATCTATCTATCTATCAAACTTTAAACTTTTAAAACTACGCTAAACTTCAAACTAATTCAGACTGAAAACCGACAAACTTAAAACTTCCCAAACTTTTCAAACTTAAACTTTTTAAACTTCTTAAACTTTTTTTAACTTTTCAAACTTTTTTAAACTTTTCAAATTTTTTAAAACTTTCTGGTCCGGCTTTCTCAAGCCAACTTAAAGTTTGTCTCGACAAACTTTTTTATCTAGTTATTAAGTTGGCTTGAGAAAGCCAACTTACTGAAATCCTATTTAAACTTATTATTATTATTATTATTATTCTTCTGAGACTAAATTTCTGACTGCTACTCCTCCTACAGCTTTAACTCTACAGACTCCAAACTCAGACCAGATCTTCAGACTGATCTCACCGGGTGTGCTATATCTTTTCTAACTGATCGGACTTACGGTTTTCATAAAAATGAAGATTAAAAATCATAAAAATCCCATAGACTTACATTGACGGAATGTTCAGATGGGCCAAGACTATTCAAACTCCAACTGTCAAAAATTCAAATCTAAACACACTGAACCCCATTAGACTCAATCAGACTGCCCTTCTATGTACTATTTCTAACCCATTCAAACTCATTCAAACTCATCTATCTAATATTTCTAATCTATCTATCTATCTATCTATCTATCTATCTATCTATCTATCTATCTATCTATCACCTGACTATATCTATCTATTTATCTATCATTGACTCTATCATCTATCTATCTATCTATCTATCTATCTATCTATCTATCTATCTATCATTGACTCTATCATCTATCTATCTATCTATCTATCTATCTATCTATCTATCTATCTATCTATCACCTGACTATATCTATCTATCTATCTATCTATCTATCTATCTATCTATCTATCTATCACCTGACTATATCTATCTATCTATCTATCTATCTATCTATCTATCTATCTATCTATCACTGACTATCATCTATCTATCTATCTATCTATCTATCTATCTATCATCCAACTCTATCATCTGACTCTATCATCCGACTCTATCTATCTATCAATCTATCAATTCTAGCGACAAGCTAATTATGCTAGAAACATTAACAACATGCTAGTAGCATGCTAGTTACTTGCTAATCATGCTAAAATCATGCTAGCAACATGCTAGTAACTTGCTAATCATGCTAGAAACAAGCTAGCGACATGCTAGTAACTTGCTAATCATGCTAGAAACAAGCTAGCGACATGCTAGTAACTTGCTAATCATGCTAAAATCATGCTAGCAACATGCTAGTAACTTGCTAATCATGGTAGAAACATGCTAGTAACTTGTTAATCATGCTAGAAACATGCTAGCGACATGCTAGTAACTTGCTAATCATGCTAACAACATGCTAGTTACTTGCTAATCATGCTAAAAACATGCTAGCAACATGCTAGTAACCTGCTAATCATGCTAGAAACATGCTAGCGTCATGCTAGTAACTTGCTAATCATGCTAGCAACATGGTAGTCTCTTGCTAGTCTTGCTAGTAACCTGCTAATCATGCTAGAAACATGCTAGCGTCATGCTAGTAACTTGCTAATCATGCTAGCAACATGGTAGTCTCTTGCTAGTCTTGCTAGTAACATGCTAATCATGCTAAAACATGCTAGAAACATGCTAGTCACTTGTTAATCTTGTTAGCAACATGATAATCACTTGCTAATCATGCTAGTGACATGCTAGTCACTTGCAAACTTCATAGCAACACTCTAGCAACTATCGAAACTAACCTAGCAACCACCCTGATTACCCTAGCAACACCATGAAAACCACCCCGAGTACCCTAGCAACACCCTAGTAACCAACCGGGGTACCCTAGCAACCGCATAGCAACACCGTAGCAACCACCGTGGACACCCTAGCAACCTTATAGCAACATCTTAGCAACCACCTGGAGTACCCTAGCAACTCAAGAACAACCACCCCGGGTACCCTAGCAACTGCATAGCAACAACCTAGAAGCCATCCCGGGTACCCTAGCAACCGCATAGCAACACCCTAGCAACCGACCTGGATACCTTAGCAAACGCATAGCTACACCCTAGCAACCACCCCAAGTACCCTAGCAACCGCATAGCAACACCCTAGCAACAATCCAGAGTACCATATCTACCACATAGTAACATCCTAGCAACCACTCTGAGGTCCTTAGCATCTATCTATCTATCATCTGACTAATTCTGTCTATCTATCTATCTGTCTGTCTGTCTGTCTGTCTGTCTATCTATCTATCTATCTATCTATCTATCTATCTATCTATCACTGACAGACTGCATTGCCTTCAAAACATCTAAACTTTAAGCTTTTAAAACTACTTTAAACTTTAAACTGTTTCAGACTGAAACTTAAAACTTTCTTAAACTTCTTAAACTTTTTGAAATTTTTAAACTTTTCAAACTTTTTAAAACTTTCTGGTCCGGCTTTCTCAAGCCAACTTAAAGTTTGTCTCGACAAACTTTTTTATCTAGTTATTCTTCTTCTTCTGAGACTAAAATTTCTGACTCTAACTCCTCCTAGAGCTTTAACTCTACAAACTCCAAACTCAGCCCAGACCTTCAGACTGATCTCACCGAGTGTGCTATATCTTTTCTAACTGATCAGATTTACGGTTTTCATAAAAATGAAGATTAAAAATCATAAAAATCCCATAGACTTACATTGACGGAATGTTCAGATGGGCCAAGACTATTCAAACTCCAACTGTCAAAAATTCAAATCTAAACAAACTGAAGCCCATTAGACTCAATCAGACTGCCCTTCTATGTACTATTTCTAACCCATTCAAACTCATTCAAACTCATCTATCTAATATTTCTAATCTATCTATCTATCTATCTATCTTTCTATCTATTTATCTATCTATCTATCTATCTATCTATCTATCTATGTAAATCTGACTATTTCTTTCTATTTATCTATCTACCTATCTATCTATCTATCTATCTACCTATCTATCTATCTATCTATCTATTTATCTATCTATCTATCTATCTATCTATCTATCTATCTATCTGATTGTCTATCTATCTATCTATCTATCTATCTATCTATCTTTCTATCTATTTATCTATTTATCTATCTATCTATCTATCTATGTAAATCTGACTATTTCTTTCTATTTATCTATCTACCTATCTATCTATCTATCTATCTATCTATCTATCTATCTATCTATCTGATTATGTCTATCTATCTATCTATCTATCTATCTACAATCTGATTATTTCTATCTATCTATCTATCTATCTATGTATCTATCTATCTATCTATCTATCTATCTATCTATCTATCTATCTATCTATCTATCTACAATCTGACTATTTCTATCTATCTATCTATCTATTTATCTATTTATCTATCTATCTATCTATCTACAATCTGACTATTTACATCTATCTATCTATCTGTCTATCTGCTAGCAACATGCTAGTAACATGCTAATCATGCTAGAAAAATGCTAGTAACATGCGAGTAACTTGCTAGTCATGCTAACAACATGCTAGTCATCCTAAAACATGCTAGTAACTTGCTAATCATGCTAGCAAACATGCTAGTCACTTGCTAGTCATGCTAACAACGTGCTAGTCACTTGCTAATCATGCTAGCAAACATGCTAGTCACTTGCTAGTCATGCTAAAAACATGCTAGTCATGCTAACAACATGCTAGTCACTTGCTAGTCATGCTAGCAAATTGTTAGAAACATGCTAGCAACATACTAGCAACTTGCTAATCATGCTAGCAACATGCTCGTAACATGCTAATCATGCCAGAAATGTACTAGCAACATGCTAGTGACTTGCTAATCATGCTATCTACATGCTAATCGTCCTAGGAACATGCTAACAACATGCTAATCATCCTAGAAACATGATAGTAGCTTGCTAATCATGCTAGAAATGTGCTAGCAATATGCTAGTAAGATGCTAATCATGCTTGTAACATGCTAGTAACTTGCTAATCATGTTAACAACATGCTAGTAACAACCTAGCCACCACACAGGGTACCGTACCAACCGCTTAGCAACACCTTAACAACCGCCCCGGGTACCGTAGCAACCGCATAGCAACACCTTAGCAACTACCCCAGGTACCCTAGCAACCGCATAGAAACAGCTTAGCAAGCACTCAGAGTACCCTAGCAACTCCCTAGCAACCATCCCAAGAACCCTAGCAACCTCAGAGCAACAACCTAGCAACCACCTTGGACACCCTAGCAACCGCATAGCAATACCTTAGTAACCACCCTGAGTACCATTGCAACCACATAGCAACATCTTAGCAACCACCCTGAGTACCAAAGCAACTGCATAGCAACACCCTAGCAACCGTCCTAGGTACCCTAGAAACCGCACCAGATAACCTAGCAACCGTATAGCAAAACCCTAGCAACCTCCCAGAGTACTCTAGAAACCACATAGCAAAACCCTAGCAACCACCCTGGACACCCTAGCAACCGCATAGCAACAACTTAGCAACCACCCTGAGTACCATAGCAACCGCATTGTAACACCTTAGCAACCACCCTGAGTACCATAGCAACCGCATAGCAACACCCTAGCAACCGTCCTAGATACCCTAGCAACCGAATAACATTACCCTAGCAACCGCCCCAGGTACCCTAGCAACCGCATTGCAACACCCTAGCAACCGACCTGGGTTCCTTAGCAACCGCATAGCTACACCCTAGCAACCACCCCAAGTACCCTAGCAACCGCATAGCAACACCCTAGCAACAATCCAGAGCACCTTAGCAACCGCATAGCTATACCCTAGCAACCACCCCAAGTACCCTAGCAACCACATAGCAACACCCTAGCAACAATCAGGAGCACCTTAATTACCACATAGCAACATCCTAGCAACCACCTAGAATACCCTAGCAACCACTATGAGGTCCTTAGTTGGCCTCAGATCTATCTATATTAGCATCTATGTATCTTAGCAGATCTATCTATCTATCTATCTATCTATCTATCTATCTATCTATCTATCATCTGACTAATTCTATCTATCTATCTATCTATCTATCTATCTATCTATCTATCTATCTATCTATCTATCACTGACAGACTGCATTGCCTTCAAAACATCTAAACTTTAAGCTTTTAAAACTACTTTAAAACTTTAAACCGTTTCAGACTGAAACTTAAAACTTTTTTAAACTTCTTAAACTTTTTGAAATTTTTAAACTTTTCAAACTTTTTAAAACTTTCTGGTCCGGCTTTCTCAAGCCAACTTAAAGTTTGTCTCGACAAACTTTTTTATCTAGTTTGTACTACTGTCCGATCACAGTAGATTTGTTTTTTTTTTCCTGTTGTACTGAAATCGCATCGAACCGTGACCCCCGAACCGTGGTACATACCGAACCGTTACACCTGTGTACTGCTCCAACCCTAATGAAAAGTAACAAAATGTATTAAAATAATTTCAATTGATATGTCACATATAAATCCGCAGCGTACTGTGAGACAATTCATTGCATTTTACATTAACATTTGTGCAGTGCATTGAGAGCTGAGGCGTGCAGAGACAGCAGGCAGAGATGTTATGGAAGGGTTTATTCCTTCCACATGCACTGAAACAAGCAGTATGTTCACATTCTTCCACTAACTAACAGAACTGTCTGTGTTTTAGTGCATGAACAAGAATAAAACTAATGTTATGCCGGTTTATCCAATTGTTTCCTGCAGCGTTAATGATAGATCATGTCAGGTAAAAGGGAAGCAAAACATTCTGCAGATGATATTTAATGTTGTGTCCGCTGACTTTAACAGCTTCAAGTTTAATGCACTTTCGTGTTCTATACAGGCCATTTATGTCCACGCACCGCTTACTGCGCCTATTAAGACTTTTCGGCGATTCGCAGTCTTTAAGTCCATATAATTTGTGCCGTCATTGATGGAAAAAAACTGTTTACTTATAGTAGTATTTGTAACAGTATAGAAAGACTACAAAGTAACCGCAGTTTATCACAGCGCATGTCTGCTTTGGTGGTGATCTGGTAAAGTGAGTGCATGTGTGTGTGGTGGCGACTCGGGTTCGAATCCAGTCCGCAGTGTTTCCTTCAGCCAATGTTCAAATGTCTGTGCCCAATGTTCCACTGATGTTCTCTGGACAACTGAGTTGGCAGGTATGCTGGGGGTGTTAGTAAAAGGCAATTTCTTAAGCTGTGCCATTATTTTTAAAGGTTAATTTATTGCATTATAAGCACACAATAATTGTGCCATTAGCACACTTCAAGTTTACTTGGAATGCCATTGTAATGTCACCAAAATACATTTGAAGTTTATGCTGAATGAATTTTGTATTTCAAAAATTAAATAAAAAAGAGGATATTTAAAGTGTACTTAAGTATACTTGGAATAGTTCCACTTTAGCACAAACAAGTATATTTATTACAACTTTAGTTGAACTTCAGCACTGCTTTTCCACAACTAAAATGCATTTAGTACAAAATTAGTTGTTCCAATTTAGCAGACTTTAAGTATACCAATTTATAGTGTGCCACAAATATATTTAGTTATACTAAAGTACATACGAATAAATTCTGACTCACCTGACTCAGGAGGTTTGTGACGTCTTTGGCGTGTAGAGTCTCCAGAGTCTCCGGCAGCAGCGAATAGAGAGCGCCAGACGCCTGCTTCCTTCCTGCCTCTTTATATTTACTCTGAAAGCACACAAACACACAGTGAATCACAGGTACTCCAGTTTCACTCTACATCTGATGGGTGAATATTGTTATATTGTACACTATGAGCATGAGAATGGCCTGTATGAGGGCTGGGAATCATTTCAACTGAATTAAATACAATACATGACTCGAATGATAATGACAAACGGTGTCTTTAGATTCACATTGTCTGTTTGATATGTTTGGACACATAAACCCAGGATTAAAAGTGACCTGGACCCAGACATTAATGCAGGTTAAATGAGTGTTTTGATTCATGTGAGTCGTTTGCTCACGTCGCTCTGCAGTTCGGTCACTGTTCGAACAAACTGCGTCTCTGGCGTCTCGGGCAGCTGAGAATAAAGGCAGCTGGAGACGCTCCTCCTGCCGTCCTCTCTGTATTTGTTCTGGAAAACAGATTCACGCATGTGTTTACTGAGACTGTATGTGATCCTGATGATGGAGTGTGATGTGTGTGTGTGTGTGTGTGTGTGTGTGTCGTTACATCGCTCTGCAGCTCAGAGACTTTAGCGGCAAGCTGCGTCTGTGGCGTCTGCGGCAGCTGAGAGTAAACACTGCACGACTGCAGCTTCTTCCCTTCTTTATATTTGACCTGTGGAGGAGAAACAGACACTGAGCTAGGGCTGGGCAAAAAAATACATTTTTCGATTAATCGTTTTTTTCAAATGACGTCGATTCGATCTTGATTCTCAAAAGCCGCGAACTGATATTTTCCGGTGTTTATTTAAGCAAACATATTACACAAGATTTGATTAAGGTGAATCTTATCATTAGTCTTCTCCACTAGATGTCACCCTCTTGCGTGATGTTACAACGGAAAGCCTGTCATTCATTCAGTACTTATCACGGCAGAGAAACTGTTGACGAGAACCAAGAACAAAGAAATATGCGTGATTTGCAATGCTCAGGTGAAATGCTATGGTAATACTACAAATCTGCATTTGACATCATGCATAAGTCGCCATTATTTCCGCAATGAATGAATGGCAGATGGCGCAGACGCTTTGTTTTGTTTACTACACACATACTAAAGTGCGGTGTTTCGATCTCTCTATATGACGATATGAACACACGAATATCATCTCCAGCTGCTCTGAGAGTCACTTCATTAGCATTTTACTGTTTAATTTGAGAAAACTACTGTCATGTCACATACACAGCAGCTGCAAGTTCTTCACAGCAACCCGTCAAAATAAAAGTTCGGTTTAACGTGAAGAAACTGTGACAGAAATATATTAGGCTACTATTGTGCAGTCTTAAGACTCAATGTAACAACAATACTGAGTACTGATTCAGAACACTGATTCAGAGTACTGATTCAGAGCACTGATTCAAAGTACTGATTCAGAGCATTGAATCAGGGTACTACTACTAATAATAAAAATAACGACTTTATTCAACAATTTGGCACCGTAGTGTCACCGTAGCACCATTTTGGAGAGTGCCGAATTGTTGAATAAAGTCGTTATTTTTGTTTTATTTCCGTACAAAAAGTATTCTCGTCGCTTCATAACGTTACGGTTGAACCACTGATGGCAGATGGAGTATTCTGACGATGTTTTTCATACTTTTCTGTGCCTTGACAGTGTAATTTACTAGGCAGTCAATGGGACAGTCACAAGCCTCCCGGTTTTCATCTAAAATATCTTAAATTGTGTTCTGAAGACGAACGAAGCTTTTACGGGTTTGGAACGACATGGGGGTAAGTGATTAATGACAAAATTTTCATTTTGGGGTGGAGTATCCCTTTAATTTCTTTTTATTAATTCAGCATTTGTAAACTGATGTTTACTGTTAATTTTTTTAGAAATATCAATAGCATTTGTATTACAATTATATTCACTGAATGTAATCAAAAAATCGAGAATAGAATCAAGAATCGAATTGGATCGAATCGAGAGCTTGTGAATCAGAATCGAATCGGGACATGTGACATGCACTGAATCTGAATCCGCTGTGAATCCAGCACATGAAGACTCTGGCGCACCTCGCTCTGGATCTCCGCCGCGTCTCTGGCGTGTCGCGTGTCTTTGGTTTCTGGGAGCGTGTGATACAGAGACGTGCTGCTCTCCTTCTTACCAGACTCTCTGTATTTGCTCTGAAACATCAATAAGCATGCGTGTTACTATTAATATTCAGCAATATTATGGATTGTACACACCTGACAACCTTGGAAAATTTTTTTTGCAACAATATGGTTAAATACATACCTCGTTTTTTTAACCACGGTTTTCGGTTTGGTTCTGATGGCTTGGCACATCAGAGTAATTTTTTTGATTTGCAATTTAAAATACTATTTTAAAAAAGCTCCAGTGCACTTTCATTCCAGCTCCAAAAACTTCTGTACACTGTATAAATGCATGGATTATTACATGCCTACTTCAAATTTCCTTTGAGAGAAGTATATTTTTATGGATTGGCCATTATTTAGTGCTATAAACACATGTAACGTCCGTTTCATTCGTACTGAAAGCCAGAGGGCACCCACAGTAATAAAACTCATGACGCGCCAGGAAATCCCTAATATGAACAAAGGCATCCAGCTGTCCTTGTAATTGAATAAAAGAAGATAGAAACGTTTTGAATGAGGAAACATTATGAAACACTCGACTGTGAATGTATAGTTTATCTGTGTTCTTAAAAGCACCTCGGGTATTTTCATAATAATTAAGTATATTTATAAACCATTGCTAATCAACATTTTTTTTTTACGGAATAGAAAATATTTTCTGCCTCATTCTGTGATAAGAAGCCACATCAGATCACAAAAGGACGTTATTTCTAACATTCGACTGATGTTGCAGAGTAATAAAGTTTTTGGACAACAGGTTTAGAAACGCTTCCCATTACAAAGCATTATGAGGGAAGATGTTCGGTGTGTGTTGATTTTTCAAATGTTTGTTATAGTGTTTCCTCATCTCAGCGCGCAGACTCACGGACACACACAAACAGAGCCAGTTTGGAGAGAAATAAAATGCACAAAAATTATTTAAACACAAAACTTAAAAAAAAATATATGCTCTGATTGGTCGAACTCTTAATCTTTTGCTGTTGCTTGAGTACTGCGCTTGGACAGAGACGTCACCAAGTTTTTGCGTAGTTTAGAGTGACCGTACCAGCGTACTTTGAGGTCAAAATGCGTACAGGTCTGATTGCACTGACAGAGATGAGAACAAAACCTGAAGTGAATTGATCTGAATAATGACTCCTATATAACTCAAACTGAGTTTCATAATTGATGAATTTTGCATGAATTTTGAACATTAACACTGTTATTTTCCTGTTTTGACACAATCTGTACTGTGAAAAGCACTGTATAAATAAATGTGACTTGACTCGATGAATCATCTCAGGTTTTGCGGTGATTATCAAACAACATCATGTGTTTGTGTTTGATATTGTTCTCCGCACTAAAGCACAGATCGTCAGTGACTCATGAGTGGAGCTCTGGGACCAGCGTCTAACTATAGCCACACTTATCAGCTCAGAGATACAGCAGCGTTTGAGACGCAGCCCACAGAATAAAGCTACTGACACTTCAATACGGACACATTTAATGCATCTTTTCCTGTATGTTTTTGTCCAGTGAGAACGAAGTTTTGATGATGTTCTCCCAAATGGAAACATTTGTGACCCTGGAGCACAAAAGCAGTCATAAGTAGCACAGGTATATTTGTAGCAATAGCCAACAATACATTGTATGGGTCAAAATTATCAATTTTTCTTTTATGCCAAAAATCATTAGGATATTAAGTAAAAATCATGTTCCATGAAGATATTTTGTAAATTTACTACTGTAAATATATCAAAACTTCATTTTTGGTTAGTAATATGCATTGCTAAGAACTTCATTTGGACAACTTTAAAAGCGATTTTCTCAATATTTAGATTTTTTTGCACCCTCAGATTCCAGATTTTCAAATAGTTGTATCTCAGACAAATATTGTCCTATCCTAACAAACCATACATCAATGGAAAGATTATTTATTCAGATGATGTAGAAATCTAAATTTTTTTGTGGTCTAGGGTCACATATTTTGTGACATATTTCATCGCATGTTTAGTCATACGATGCAGTCATAAATCCATCCAGCCCAAAACAAACAAGATTATTATAACTACTATCCACTTTCAAATTTCTACAAAATATTCTTGACATCTCCACAAAGATGACAGAAAATGTGCTCGTTATTGCTGTCCGTGTGTGTGACCTGGACACACCAGTTTGTGATGGGATATATAGTTTTGTGGGGATATTTTCTGTCTGTTCTCTCAGTGAGCTTCTATGTGTTTTCAGATGTGTGTGTATGAATGTGGATCACCTCACTGATGAGCGGCGACAGCTCCTTCACGAACTGTGTGTGCAGCGTCTCGGGAAGCTGAGAGTACAGACAGTGAGACAGATCCTCCTGCGTCTCTCTCCGGTACTGATTCTACAACACACAGCAGAACATCACACCATCAACATCTCACACACACACAAACATCAATCTCACACACACACATCAATCTCACACACACACACACACGCACACACACACACACACACACACACACACCTACACACACACTCACACACATTAATCTCACACACACACACACACATCAATCTCACACACACACACACACACACACACATCAATCTCACACACACACACACACACACACACACACCTACTCACACACACACACACACTCACACCAGTGTAAGAGTAAGACCCCCTCCTCACTGGCTTTCACACTCAAAGAGGGAAACACTGTGGCAGGTGTCGATTTAAAAGTATTTCCTACCTTGTTATAAAATGAAATTCATCTCCAATCCTTCTCCTATCTTTTCAGGTTTACCCATAGTTACATGACTGCTAGAAAAACATCTAGCCGCTTTTCCAAGTAAAAGCCACCAAAGAACGTTTACATGTAGTTACGTTATGAAACGTAATATTCAGTAGGTGGGGAGATTCCCCCGGTCTATGTCTCTTTTTGTCTATTTTTATTTTTTTAATTCCCAGTGAACAGGAGTTAAAACTCCCACCCAGGTGACACTAGGCTACTCCAATAACAGACCATGCAAAATACCAAAAATGACATCTTTAAAATATTGCCAAGTAACGTTGCAAACAACAATAAAATCAGAGAAGGACTTTAACTATAAGTGACACAAGAATACAGAAAAAGTAAAAAATAAAATCTTCAGAATGTTCAAAATGTTTTGAGGATTTTTATCGTTTCCTCTTTTTTCCTGATGTTTGTTATTATTTAAAATGTTATATACAGTACATATTTATAAACCTTTTTTTTTAATTTACCACCTAGGCATGTGGACAATAACGTACATCTTCAACATTGTCAATGACCAAAAATGTAAGATATGTTTTCAGTGGACTTTCCAAATTTGCTTTGCTTGAGAAAGCATGAAAATATACAGTTACGATGTATTTTTCATTTGATTTAGTCGAGTTATTTTTGCATCAAACACAATGTAATTTTCGGCAATCGAGATCTGGCAGCAACGGCTGCGGAGAACCTGTCAAAATAAAAGCTCAATGGTTTACCATTTGAAAATGAAGAAACTAAGATGTAAATATTAATATTGTAGTTCTACAGTAAATTTTTTATTTTTATTTTCAGTTAATTCTCATTTTACACTACAACAGGATTACTAAAATACCCTGTTTATTATGTTTAATATTTTTATTTAATGCTGCAGTCCGTTACTTTTTTTGGTTAAAAATGATCCGAAATCAATATTTGAGAAAGTATATAACCAGCCAGCGTTCAAAACTATCGCCTTACTTTAGCCCGATTCACAACGGTTAGCTTATAATAATGTTTTCTGATTTGAGTGGCACGGGTAGGTTTCCGCGGGAAATTCGAACATGGCACTGCGTCATTACGTCACGTCTGTAAACATGAAGTTTTCCCGGCTACTAGGCTCTGGCACGTGAGGATCCTGCAGGTGGAGGATCATTTATAGCCTTTTCTCACAGCAGCTCGAATAATTAAACATCATTTTGATGGCGGATTGTAATCCAGAAAGGATTATGTGTTTATGAAACACATGTGAATGAAATTAAATTATATTCCAGTTTTAAATGTGGTTCTGATTACAGATAGCCAACGTGGGATAACACAAGTTTTTGTATTTTAAATAGAAGCAGTTTGAAGGAAGATTAATTTGCTTTTTGGATTAAAAGAATTTCTTAATATGGAATTTGAATGGTATGACAATTAGATATTAGACTGTACAGAAATTGAAATCTACACGCTAATACTATACTCAGTCACGCAATGCTGATGTTGTTAACATTAATTTGAGAACAAAGTATGATAATAATACTTTGCACAGTTAGATGTGATACGAGCTAACTGATCTTTAGATTTAATCACTGTTGTAATTCTGATTTGGGTCATATATTCCAAGACATAGGCAGTAAATATCCACACCTGTGCAGTGACTGACAACTACACATTCACTTCAAAACATTAGATTCATCCGCGCCGGAGCGTGCCGGAACACTGGATCACAACCCCGTGCACTGAAGATCATTCCGCAAGAAACTGCAATTCCAGGTTTTCAAACAAAGAGGGCGACAAAGAGGTAAAAGTTACGGACTGCAGCTTTAATTATTTTCATTTATTTTATAGTCATGCTGAATTGTTCAAAAACAGTAGAAATGTGGCCTATGAAAACTCAAGTGGAAAGAGATATAAAAACTCTGTTGACTTTATAGTTACTGAAACAGTTTTGAGTTAGTATGAACACTCACATTTCCTCCAAATCGTTCAGTCTTATAAGGACAGTTCACATTTGAAGTCTTCAGAGTAAAAATGAAATTTTCAGATTTTTAAAAAATAATTTTGTTTTATATAAAGATGCACTCTAACAAAATCACCCCCTCATTATAGAATGATTCATTTTTCTAAATGGAGCTTTTCAAGTCTTCTGGTCAAACTGTATTTTTTCATATCACAATACACAGAGCAGAAAAACAAAATAGTGCAATGTCAGTTTTTCCAATAACGTGAAGCTCTAGCTCAGAATCACACCTGACAGATACGACAGGAAACGAGCAAATAGAAATGATTAACGATGATGGTTTACCTGGCTCTGGAGTTCACTCTGCTGTTTGGCGAACTGCGTCTCCGGCGTCTCGGGTAGATGTGAGTACAGACAGGACGACACGTCTCTCTTCCCCTCCTCTTTATATCTGACCTGCAGAGTTAAAATAACCTCCTGATAACCCACTGACCCTCACACACTGCTAACTGACCGCTCACATGACCCTTCAGATGCTGTGAGCCGTACCTCGCTGCAGACGTCCGTCAGCTCTCTGGCCCGTCGAGTCTCTGGCGTCTCTGGCAGACGCGAGTAAAGAGACGAGGAGTTCACCTTCTCTTTATACTTGACCTGAAACCACAGACAGGCAGATCACTAACTCAACCAGCACCAGCACTAGAGCTCAAACTGACCACAGCTACCTCACATCAGGAGGCTTGGGTATCGTTTCAATTTTATCCATTCCGATTCTTATTTTTACAAAGCATTCTGTTGCAGCTAAATAACACGAGCAAAAATCTGAACACTTAGGCCTACAAGAAGAACTTTTGCCTGCGCTTTTAACAAAAATACCACAGCAAAACAACAAGACTAATATAAATTTCAAATATTAAAGTGTTAAAGACAAGTAAACAGCCAGTAATAAAATAGGAACAAACTAGTCTATTAGCAATAGCATAAATAAATACAACTGAACCAAATTTCAGCTACAGAAACTGTAATTAAAAGTTTAAAAACACTGCATAGTTTTCTTTTCATAAAATACAGATTATTAATTAAAGTTATTCAGTCAAGATCAGAGAGTGATTTTCTTTAGTTCTTTGATTATCATTAATGACAGGCGGCTGCTGTCTCTTTAACACCGAGCACACAGATCTAATAAATACTGTACACAAGCGTATTCTTTCTCATGTTTACGTTCGTTTAAGACGGCTGTGTTTATGATGATATACTGATGTAGTTTTCTGCACACTGGTTGATAAATATGAAAGAAATCCGTTCTGGTCTGGAACGATCTTTTCTGCAGTGAAACGCACGGAACGCTTGGAGAACGAACACAGATTGAGACGCTGTTCTCTGTTCTTCAGACGTCTGCGCTGCAGCAAACAGAGCACAAGCTCTTTCCCTTCCTGCACTTAAATCCTTTTAAATCACATTAAAATGCGACCGCAGGAATGGTTAAGCAGAATCGAAATGTACGCGTCTTATCGGACACCCGATTCTTGGGAATTTTGAACCGATTCTAAAATGAAACCAGTTTTCGATACCCAACCTTACACATGATGCGTGCTGCTGCTGCTGATGATGATGATGATGATGAAGCATTACCTCGCTCTGGATGAGTGTGGCGTCTCGAGCATGTTGAGTTTCTGGAGTCTCTGGGAGCTGATGGTACAGAGATCTACTCATCTGCTGCTTACTGGCCTCCTTATACTTCACCTGCACACACACACACACACACACACACATCAGATCAGACGTATGTGGCGTCACTATCAGCATGAGCGTGTGTGTGTGTTCATCCTCACGTCGCTCTGGAGTTCAGTCACTGTCTTCATGAACTGTGTCTCTGGAGTCTCTGCCATCTGAGAATAAACACTGGAGCTCGTGAGCTTCTGTCCTTCAGTCTTATACTGAACCTGAAACACATCAGTCACTATACTGATCAACAACATCTGTTCTTGTTTTAACCCTATAAAGCTGCTGTATCATATTTGATCATGAATTTCTAAGGCTCTAATGATCAAAACTCTGCTGTTAAACGTGTCTCTTTTAGTGTAATTGTACAAGCGTCCAGCTTCAGCTGCTGCTTCAGTGTCTTTCTGCGTCTCAAATCTTGACTGATTTTTCTCAAGTAAGCGTCAGAATAACTGCAGTCATATTTCCAGATGAACACTTACTGGACTGAAGCAGCTCAGCTTTACTTGATTCTCCATCAATCATTTTTTAGTCTCAAATCTGATCAACAGGATCTTTTGAGGAGCGTTTGTTTCCAGAAGCTTTACTTTCACTGTTCCTCAGTGGAGGAATGATCTTCATCTCACATCTTCTGAGGAGCATTTATTTCTTCATCTCTCAATCAGCATTGCATTATATG
This sequence comes from Spinibarbus caldwelli, assembly GCA_039654775.1. NCBI lineage: Eukaryota > Metazoa > Chordata > Actinopteri > Cypriniformes > Cyprinidae > Spinibarbus > Spinibarbus caldwelli. The sequence goes on along the minus strand of CM077262.1, from coordinate 339,055 downwards.
TTTGGATCATTTCAATCTCAGCTTACTAAGACATATTATTGCAGATATAGAGCGACGACTGATATTTAGATCATTTTATGTCAGTATCTGCTGCACTGTTATAAAGATCTCATTGATTTACATCACAAGCAGCAGAATTTCAGCATTTACAGCAGTGGCCAAAATGATTAGAACACTAGTATTTTCAGCAGCTAAAAATGGTTTTAAGTCAGTTATTTCTATCTTTTGCTGTAGTGTGTCAGTAGGAAATATCAGTTTACATTTCCAAACATTATTTTAGCCATTAATTGTAATAATGCAGTGAGATTTTAGTTTGCTCCACACAGAGATCTGATCTGATCATCATCAGTCTGTCTGGAATGACATGAAGAAACAGAACAAACTGAGACAGACTCAATCCAGAAGAACTGTGTCTCCAAGACGCTTCAAGAAACCTACCTGCAAAGCTACAGTGCTGCTAAAAGTTTTAGACACTTGTGTAAAAATGCTGAAAAATGAGGATGCTGTCAAAAATAATGTCAATAAATAATATTAATAATATAATATAATATAATAATAAATAGATTTTCTTTATCAGTTAACTGTGTCCAGGTGTGTTTCTGTGTGTCCAGATGTGTTCAGGTGTCCAGGTGTGTTTATGTGTATTCAGGTGTGTTTATGTGTGTCCAGGTGTTCAGGTGTGTTTATGCATGTCCAGGTGTGTTTATGTGTGTCCAGGTGTTCAGGTGTGTTTATGCATGTCCAGGTGTGTTTATGTGTGTCCAGGTGTTCAGGTGTGTTTATGCATGTCCAGGTGTGTTTATGTGTGTCCAGATGTGTTCAGGTGTCCAGGTGTGTTTATGTGTATTCAGGTGTGTTTATGTGTTCAGGTGTGTTTATGCATGTCCAGGTGTGTTTATGTGTGTCCAGGTGTTCAGGTGTGTTTATGCATGTCCAGGTGTGTTTATGTGTGTCCAGATGTGTTCAGGTGTCCAGGTGTGTTTATGTGTATTCAGGTGTGTTTATGTGTGTCCAGGTGTTCAGGTGTGTTTATGCATGTCCAGGTGTGTTTGTGTGTGTCCAGATGTGTTCAGGTGTCCAGGTGTGTTTATGTGTATTCAGGTGTGTTTATGTGTGTCCAGGTGTTCAGGTGTGTTTATGCATGTCCAGGTGTGTTTATGTGTGTCCAGGTGTGTTCATGTGTGTCCAGGTGTGTTTATGTGTGTCCAGGTGTGTTCATGTGTGTTCATGTGCGTTTATGTGTGTTCATGTGCGTTTATGTGTGTTCAGGTGTGTTTGTGTGTGTCCAGGTGTGTTCATGTGTATCCAGGTGTTCAGGTGTGTTCATGCGTGTCCAGGTGTTCAGGTGTGTTTATGCATGTCCAGGTGTGTCCAAGTGTGTTCATGTGTGTCCAGGTGTTCAGATGTGTTTATGTGTGTCCAGGTGTTCAGGTGTGTTTATGTGTGTCCAGGTGTTCAGGTGTGTTTATGTGTGTCCAGGTGTTCAGGTGTGTTTATGTGTGTCCAGGTGTTCAGGTGTGTTTATGTGTGTCCAGGTGTTCAGGTGTGTTTATGTGTGTCCAGGTGTTCAGGTGTGTTCATGTGTGTCCAGGTGTTCAGGTGTGTTTATGCATGTCCAGGTGTTCAGGAGTGTTTATGCGTGTCCATGTGTGTTTATGTGTGTCCAGGTGTGTTCAGGTGTGTTTATGTGTGTCCAGGTGTTCAGGTGTGTTTATGTGTGTCCAGGTGTGTTACCTGACTCTGCAGTGCGGTGAGATCTCGGAGCCGCTGGATCTCTGCAGTGTCGCTCATCTGTGAGTACAGCGGTGAGGACAGATCCTTCTTCACGGCCTCTTTATACTTCAGCTGAGGGAAACACACCTGCGGTCAGTGTGACGCTCATGAGCGTGTGTGAATCTGCCTCAGTGCTGTATGTACCTCGCTGCGCAGCTCTCCGGAGCGTTTGGCGTGTTCTGTGTCCTGAGTCTCAGGCAGAAGGGCGTAAAGAGACACATCTGTTCTGTTCTTCTCTTTATATTTAACCTACAGACACAGTCATGCGTAAATACACACGCTTCCTCATCACACATGTTGAGCTCCTGTCATTCTGCCCATGATGTGACACACATACGTGACTCTGCAGCTCGTAGGCGTCTTTAGCGTGTTCGGTCTGCAGCGTCTGTGGCATCAGGCTGTACAGATTACTCTCCGCTTCCTTCTTACCCTCCTGCTTGTATTGAAGCTGAAAACAGAAGCTGCTTTACACCCAAAGAAACAGACTGAACTTATATAGACTTTACTTCAGTCAGTAATATCAGTAAAAGTGTGGCATCAGTGCAGAACACGTGTGTTACCTCACTCTGGACGTCGCTCATGTGTTTGGCGAACTCTGTGTCAGCGGTCTGCGGCAGGAGCGAATACAGACTGACCTGATCATTCTTCTGCTTATATCTGACCTGAGAACAGCAGCAGGAACACATGATAATCAGTATTTAAACATCAGTCGTATGTAAATGAGCACTGATTTATTCAAACGCTCCATTAAAGGCAATATCTGTCAAACTACATTGACTTCTAAGGGCGTTTTTCCATTTATACAGGCAATTTCCTAACCTAAATGCATCATCTTTAATGTCAAATTATTACATTTGATTGATAAAAAGAAAGTAAATTAAATAAATCAATTAAATAAAAAAATTAAGTAAAATAAATGTAGAAACTTTAATTTTCTGTAAAGCTGCTTTGCAACGATTTGCATCGTGAAAAGCGCTATACAAATTAACTTGAATTTAATTTAATTTAATTGAATAAATTCAACTAGAATAATAAGAGACTATTGGCTGTTACCAATCAAATGAAATCAGCATCAGATTGACACAACGGTTCTGCTGGGTTTGTTTGGAATGGTTTTCATTTGTGAAACAGGAAAAACAGACACTTCATATTAACTTAATGTTGTATAAATCAGTATCACACTTGCAATCGTGCAGATATTCAGGGAAAGCAGCCTTTCTTTCTCATGTGAAGTTGCTTATGACATAAACATAAAACACAAAACATCATACAGGGCCATTTTCTGCATCCATTATCTTGTGTTTTTTTTATTAATTTCAGTGGCGTTTTTCCTCTAAGCCCTCGTTAATCTCTGATCCTGATTCATATTCAGTGTGAGTTCATTCTGTAAAAACTGTGATCAGATCTTAAGGAGTAACCCAGAACCAGCAGCTCTAGTACCCTATCTAGTGAGGATGAGCTCACCTGGCTCTGTGCGTCTGTGATCTCTCTGGCCGTCTGCGTCTGCAGCGTCTCTGGCAATCGAGTGAATAACGGGCTGGACAAGCTCTGTCTGCCGTCCTCTTTGTACTTCACCTGAACATATAAAGCATGAGGATCTGGAGCTTGTGCGGGAATCTCACAGAGTTTGAACACAAGGCCGCTGTACCTCACTGATGAGCTCGGTGGCGTGTTTAGCGTGTTGCGTGTCCAGCGTCTCTGGCAGTGTGGCGTACAGCGAGTCGCTTGCTTGTTGCTTCCCAGACGCCTTATATTTCACCTGAACGAAACACAGCTCATTCACTGATGAGAGACTCAGCAAACACACTTGATCTGAAACGTGATCTGAAACACTCTCAAGAGTCTAAAGATGCTGGTGTGATTCTCATGAGAAACTCCCAGATGAACTGACGACCCTGACCCACGCTTGGTCTTATAACGAGCAAACGCAGGTGTTTCAATCAGAGATTCCCAAATGTTTTTCATCTGCCAAACCCATTTGAGTGCAAATATTTACTAGTAGTCTCCCTGGGATTTCAAGTTATTAATTCAGTAATTTAACAGCACATTCTCATGTTCATGGTTCTCTGATGTCAATTAATGGGCACATGAAACGCAACTTAACTAATAAAATATTTAGTTTTTTTTAGGTGTTTTATTTTGATCGCTTTTATTATCAGGAGGTTTTTCAGATGTCACATCTACGATTTTATTATTATCAAGTGTTTTATTTTGATTGTTTAATTGTTTTTCAGATGTCACGTCTATAACTTTATTAATTATTATCAAGTGTTTTATTTCGATTGTTTTATTGTTTTTCAGATGTCACGTCTACGACTTTATTAATTACTGTCAAGTGTTTTATTTTGATTGTTTTATTGTTTTTCAGATGTCACGTCTACAACTTTATTAATTATTATCAAGTGTTTTATTTTGATTGTTTTATTGTTTTTCAGATGTCACGTCTATAACTTTATTAATTATTATCAAGTGTTTTATTTTGATTGTTTAATTGTTTTTCAGATGTCACGTCTATAACTTTATTAATTATTATCAAGTGTTTTATTTTGATTGTTTAATTGTTTTTCAGATGTCACGTCTATAACTTTATTAATTATTATCAAGTGTTTTATTTTGATTGTTTTATTGTTTTTCAGATGTCACGTCTACGACTTTATTAATTATTATCAAGTGTTTTATTTTGATTGTTTTATTGTTTTTCAGATTCAACATCTATTATTTTATTTTTATCAAGTGTTTTATTTTGATTGTTTTATTGTTTTTCAGATGTCATGTCTATGATTTATTATGTCATGTCTATGATTATTAAATATTATCAAGTGTTTTAATTGATTGCTTTTATTTGAAAATGATGTATTTTAATTGCGCACGCTCTCACCTCGCTCTGCAGGTCTGACACCGATCTGATGAACTGCGTCTCTGGAGTGTCGGGCAGCCGAGAGTAGACGCTGGACGAGAGGCTCCTGCGGCCCTCCTCACGGTACTCTTTCTGAAACACACACGGAGATGGAGTCATGCGTGACGGTTAGCATCATGAATGAAGCGGCAGTGAAACGAGCCACACCTCACTGAGCCCGTGTGAGATCTGCTGCACAAACTTAATCTCTGCCGAGTCTGGAACCGCAGTGAAGGAGGAGCCTGAGAAATCACTCTTCCTGACACCTTTATAGGCCACCTGTGTGCAAAAGGTCAGACGGAGGTCAGACGGAGGTCAAGACGCGTGTGTGGAGGCATGACGTGAGCGTGTGAAGCATTACCTCGCTCTGGATGAGTGTGGCGTCTCGAGCATGTTGAGTTTCTGGAGTCTCTGGGAGCTGATGGTACAGAGATCTACTCATCTGCTGCTTACTGGCCTCCTTATACTTCACCTGAGGTCAACATGATTCACAATCCTGACGTCTGAAAGACCTGGGCTCAGAGACGGCTTATGGGGGTCGCTAGGGTGTTTCTAGAGTTGTGTTTCAGAGTGGTTGTTAAGGGGTTGCTATGGGGGTCTCTAGGGTGTTTCTAGAGTTGTATTTCAGAATGCTTGTTAGGGTGTTGCTATAGCGGTCTCTAAGGTGTTTCTAGAGTTGTGTTTCAGAGTGGTTGTTAAGGGGTTGCTATGGGGGTCTCTAGGGTGTTTCTAGAGTTGTATTTCAGAATGCTTGTTAGGGTGTTGCTATAGCGGTCTCTAAGGTGTTTCTAGAGTTGTGTTTCAGAGTGGTTGTTAAGGGTTTGCTATGGCGGTCTCTAGGGTGTTTCTAGAGTTGTGTTTCAGAGTGGTTGTTAAGGGGTTGCTATGGCAGTCTCTAGGGTGTTTCTAAAGTTGTGTTTCAGAGTGGTTGTTAAGGGGTTGCTATGGGGGTCTCTATGGTGTTTCTGGAGTTGTGTTTCAGAGTGGTTGTTAGGGTGTTGCTATGGCGGTCTCTAGGGTGTTTTTAGAGTTGTGTTTTAGAGTGGTTGTTAAGGGGTTGCTATGGCGGTCTCTAGGGTGTTTATAGAGTTGTGTTTCAGAGTGGCTGTTAAGGGGTTGCTATGGGGGTCTCTAGGGTGTTTCTAGAGTTGTATTTCAGAATGCTTGTTAGGGTGTTGTTATGGGGGTCTCTAAGGTGTTTCTAGAGTTGTGTTTCAGAGTGGTTGTTAAGGGGTTGCTATGGTGGTCTCTAGGGTGTTTCTAGAGTTGTGTTTCAGAGTGGTTGTTAGGGTGTTGCTATGGCAGTCTCTAGGGTGTTTCTAGAGTTATGTTTTAGAGTGGTTGTTAAGGGGTTGCTATGGGGGTCTCTGGTGTTTCTAGAGTTGTGGTTGTTAGGGTGTTGCTATGGCGGTCTCTAGGGTGTTTTTAGAGTTGTGTTTCAGAGTGGTTGTTAAGGGTGTTGCTATGGCAGTCTCTAGGGTGTTTCTAGAGTTATGTTTCAGAGTGGTTGTTAAGGGGTTGCTTTGGGGGTCTCTATGGTGTTTCTAGAGTTGTGTTTCAGAGTGGTTGTTAGGGTGTTGCTATGGCAGTCTCTAGGGTGTTTCTAGAGTTGTGCTTCAGAGTGGTTGCTAGGGTGTTGCTATGGCGGTCTCTAGGGAGTTTCTAGAGTTATGTTTCAGAGTGGTTGTTAAGGGGTTGCTATGGGGGTCTCTATGGTGTTTCTAGAGTTGTGTTTCAGAGTGGTTGTTAGGGTGTTGCTATGGCAGTCTCTAGGGTGTTTCTATAGTTGTGTTTCATAGTGGTTGTTAAGGGGTTGCTACGGCGGTCTCTAGGGTGTTTCTAGAGTTGTGTTTCAGAGTGGTTGTTGAGGGGTTGCTACGGCAGTCTCTAGGGTGTTTCTAGAGTTGTGTTTCAGAGTGGTTGTTAGGGTGTTGCTATGCAGGTCTCTAGGGTGTTTCTAGAGTTGTGTTTCAGAGTGGTTGTTAAGGGGTTGCTATGGTGGTCTCTAAGGTGTTTCTAGAGTTGTGTTTCAGAGTGGTTGTTAAGGGGTTGCTATGGCGGTCTCTAGGGTGTTTCAGAGTGGTTGTTAAGGGGTTGCTATGGGGGTCTCTAGGGTGTTTCTAGAGTTGTATTTCAGAATGCTTGTTAGGGTGTTGCTATGGCGGTCTCTAAGGTGTTTCTAGAGTTGTGTTTCAGAGTGGTTGTTAAGGGGTTGCTATGGCGGTCTCTAGAGTGTTTATAGAGTTGTGTTTCAGAGTGGTTGTTAAGGGGTTGCTATGGCGGTCTCTAGGGTGTTTATAGAGTTGTGCTTCAGAGTGGCTGTTTTTCAGAATGCTTGTTAGGGTGTTGCTATGGCGGTCTCTAAAGTGTTTCTAGAGTTGTGTTTCAGAGTTGTTGTAAAGGGGTTGCTATGGCGGTCTCTAGGGTGTTTATAGAGTTGTGTTTCAGAGTGGCTGTTAAGGGGTTGCTATGGCAGTCTCTAGGGTGTTTCAGAGTGGTTGTTAGGGTGTTGCAATGGTGATCAGGGACAGTGACTGGTATATTGTTGATCTGGGGGGTCTCAGTGAGTTCATACGTCACTCTGTAAGTCGGCGGCTTGTTTGGCGAACTGCGTGTCCAGCGTCTCGGGCATGAGCGAGTACAGATTACTTGAGTTTTCCTGCACGTCAGCTTTATACTTCAGCTGAAACACACAAACACAGATGAAAACACTTCAACACGAACACCGCTGAAAACACAAAACATAAAGAAGACCCTAGATTAGCGCTTCTCAACCAGGCGCCGTAGGATGATGTAAAATAATTTTTATTTATACATATATAATACTTTATTTATATATAAAAATTTGTGCTGTCAAACAATTAATCGCATCCAAATTAAAAGTTTTTGTTTACATAATATATGTGTATGTGTACTGCGTATATGTATTATGTATATATAGATACACAAACATACGGTATATATCTTGAAAATATTTACATGTATTTAATAGTGGTGTCAAAATTAGTGCGTTAACGCAGGCGATTAATTATTTCAGTTTAACGCGTTAAAAATATATTAACGCAGGGGTGGAGCTAGGGTTGGCCACCCCACTCACAACTGCTGTTTCTGTCACTTTTTCTCTTGACAAGAAATGCATTTATTCAGTCGCAGAACATCTTTATGAGCACATCAAACTGGAGACGTTTCAGACGCATGCTCCAGCTTCACTTCAGCGGCACGCACGATTCAAACAAGCACGGAAATGGTCCTGTGCTCGGAATGCGAGATCTTCAATTGCATGCACAAAGGCACCGGCGCGTGCTGTAACCTGTATCCCTTCATATCAAAACACGAAATAAACTACGTGCATGCAATGGCGTGGTCAGTTAAGTCATGAAGATACCAAAAAGGCAATTAAAGCTGCCTTAAAACTGTGCATGCATGTAATATATTTTATATGAGTCACATTTAAGAACATGTCCCTGAAATGGTTTTCAAAACTGTCCTGAAGCAGCCCAGCACTGTCTCACTCATCTAACACACCCGATTCAACTCGTCAGTTCATTAGTAGAGACTTTAAGACCTGAAATATGTCAGAAATGGTAAAAAGAGTTGAGAGAAAACATGATGCGTGTCAGATCTGCGTCACGTTCAGCAGCGGCAGCTCTTAAAGAAATAACAACAAAAATAACCAGCTGCTGTGATGTCTATTAATCAAATGACAAAGAAAAAAAAGAGGAAAAAAGAACTTTTATAGCTTTAAGAATTCATCTATATATAATTTAGAATTTAGTGTTTGATAACTTCGATTTCAATTTCTGTATATTTCTGCTGAAGGGCACAGGTAAATATGACATTTATTATAATGGGTTTATGTGAAGTTCACTTAAATTAGAAGTTATTTTTTAAAAGTCTAATTAATGTTAAAATTGATATCTCTCAATTATACTGTAATGTTGAATGGCTATAGTCAACAGTTAAATATTGGGGGGGGGGGGGGGGGGGGGGGGGCAATTTTATAGAGAAATCAGTATTGGTATCAGTGATACTGGCCTTCAGCCAAAGAAATGATGCCATTAAACAAATATTAAAAAATATACTGTCTTTATGTTGTTTGTACATTAATTTGAAGATTGAATGTGAAATTATTGCAATATAAAAGTATATATAAAAACTTTAATGTTAGGTGGAATTTCAGAAAAATGTGCGATTAATTAGTTAATTTTTTTTAATCGATTGACAGCACTAGTATTTACACGTATATATTTAATTTCATATAATTTATATTATATATAAATATACTTACTATATAAACAACATATTATTTAAATATATACATGCCTGTGTGTGTATTTATATATACATAACAAATATACACAACACACACATATATATTATGTAAACAAAAACTTTTATTTTGATTGCGATTAATCGGTTGACAGCACTAATAAAAATGAAAAAAAAAAAAAAAAATCTAAATTCGTACTTATTTTGTCTTATTTTGTTTTACTTTTATGATATAAAGTTTTGTTTTCCACTAACATTTATCAAAATTAAATTCTGCCCGTGGGGTCAGAAAAATAAATTGTTTTCTTTTTGAAGTCTCTTTTAAGTTGATTTTTCTGTTTGTTTTAAGCTTAAATTTGGATACTCTAGTGAAAAATAAATATACTAAAATGTATTTTGAAATACATTTATTTCATGCCAAGTATACTAAAAATACATTTACATATTTATGTACTTAATAAAAATACCCTGCAATGGTACTTTTGCTATCCTAAACTGGTACATTTAAAGTTTACTAAATTTTAGTTTACTAAACTAATTTTGTACTAACAGTGTTTTTCAGCTGCTTACACACTAAATCTTTCCTTGTCACACAGTTTCTGAAAGCTGACACTCAAACAGCAGAAGCACACACCAAATCTGCAAAACCATACACTGATTCTCAGCCTTTTCAATTTCATAAAACACTTTTTGCAAAACACAACACACAGTTCTCTGTGTAACACACACAAATCTAACAGGAATTATTATTATGGCAGAGGTGTCTGCAAATGTTTGCTTTTGAGATGTGTTTGTGATATTTTGAATCCAGTGCTTCATTTTGGAAGAGATGTGAGGCATTTTGCATTTTGTGTGCAATTCTTGGATTTGTGTGTAAAGTTTGGAAAAAAAGAGGCAAAGTTTTTAAAATGTGTGTAAGCAGCTGAAAAAAACTGTAATGCTCTTTAAGTCGTGCTGAAGCCCAACTACAGATATACTGAAGTATATTTGATTGTGCTAAAGTGGAACTATTGCAAGTATACTTCAGGTACACTTTAAATATCTTGCATTTAAAGACCACTATTACTAAAAGATCATACAATCCTGAACAACAGTGACATTAAAACACATTTAAGGCTTAATATTAACCCTAAAAATGGCAAGACCATAAAGAGACATTAGAAAATTAATTTATTGCTATTTTCCATCTTATTGGGACACAAGTAATACAACTTGATAATTTTTTTCAAAACATGACTTTTAATTTTTATTTTAATGTTTGTATCCCACAGGATACGTTGCCAGTTTGGGGGTATAAATTAACTGAAAACAGAACACTTGTTTATCAATGCTTGTTACAACATGGTTGTAATTCCTGAATGCTTTGGAATACAGAACTAAGGTTGGTCTCTTTTTAAAGAAGACACATAGCAGATTATTGCTGAAGTGAAAGCATTTCAAAAACGAAAGTATAAAAAAGTTATAGAAGTTTAAGTTTACAATAAAGACAATGTAGTATACTATTTTTAGTTTATTTTATATAAAATAAGTATTTTATAAAATATGTTGAACTCTAAAATTTCTATGAAATCAAAACCATATGTCTAACCAAGTTGTGTTCCAAATTTTAAGTTGATATCACAAGAATTGTGGTTCCTGTGAGATTTTGTTTGGGCACTACACCAAAAATAACCACTGGGTTACACCCAAACTCTATTGATTTTTTTATGCATTTTTCTGTCACAAATCAATCATTTTCTGTCACAATATTACTTCTATTACAAAACAGTTACCAAATATGGCCTTGACTGTCAGACCTTTCCAACGATATGTGTTTTGTCAAGATTACAAAAAGATCTGATTTTCTAAAACAAAAGCCACAAAATCACAGAGTATATATATATGTTTTTATATCTTGATTTATACCCCTAAAAGGGCGACGTATCCCCTGAGATACAAACATTTAGAGACAGATTACAAAAAATGTAAGCACTTAATTCATAAAATTTCAATGTAAACCTAAAAAGCTAATACTGAAAATAGCTTGAAATAACTGAAAAGTCCCCTCCAACATGTAAATATTTGAACTAGATCAACTTTTATTGGAGGGTGAGTAGATTTCCCGCTACAGGCGGCCATGCAGTTTTAAATGGTTCCTGTGTGCGAAAAAAATTAGTGTAGAAACCAAAGTTACCTCATCTAAATATTCACAACAAACACCCTTTCAAAATGAAACCAAGAAATAAGACCTACACTTTCACCGCTTCTCCCCACAGCCTCTCAAATGTTTGTATCCCACATGATACGTTGCCAGTTTTAGGGTTAAGAAATGTGCATTGTGCACAGATTGTACTCCAAACAAAGTTTAAATATATTTTTATATCAGTAAGTCTCAAGTGATATATCAGTAAATATGTTAATAGGTTTGAACTATACTTAGTATGAAATAAATGTATTTTAAATATATTACTTTTTAACTAGGATATTAGTGCTAAAAAAAGACAAACACAGACTGAGATCTGTCCTGTTCTTATGATGCTCACCTCGCTCTGGAGCTCCATCTGCTGCTTCACGAACTCGTTCTGCAGCGTCTCAGTCATCAGCGAGTATAAACTGCTGCCTGTCACAGACGCCTGGCCCTGCCTGTACTTCAGCTGAGCACACAACACACACATCATCAATCAACACACACACACACACACACACACACGCATGTGAGAGAGTGTTTCAAACCTCGCTCTGGATGAGTGTGGCGTCTCGAGCATGTTGAGTTTCTGTAGTCTCTGGGAGCTGATGGTACAGAGATCTACTCATCTGCTGCTTACTGGCCTCCTTATACTTCACCTGCACACACACACACACACACACACACACACAAATCATCATCATCATCCTCATCATCATCATCAGTTTGTCAGACGTTGATCACACACCTGACTCTGCAGCTCAGAGACGCTCCTGCTGAACTCCGTCTCTGGAGTTTCTGGAAGCTGAGAGTAAATGCAGCTGCTGATGCTCTTCCTGCTCTGTTCGCGGTATTTATTCTACACACACACACACACACACACACAGAGAGACGTCACACACCTCATCTGCCAGTGTAAACCTGCTCTGATCTTCATCCGTCTGATTCACCTCGCTGACGGTCTCTGTCATCTCTCTGGCGAACTGGATCTCCGGTGTGTCGGTCAGCGTGGAGAACAGAGAGCTGGACGCACTCGTCTGTCCCTCCTTATACATCACCTGATACAACATTTATTTGATCAAAAATACAGTAAAAATCTGAAATATTATTAAAATTTCAAACAGCTGTTTTCTATATGAATATCTGTTAAGCTGTAATTTATTTCTGTGATGTGCAGCTGAATTTTCAGCATCATTACTCCAGTCTTCAGTGTCACATGATCCTTCAGAAATCATTCTAATATGCTGATTTGCTGCTCAAGAAACATTTCTGATTATTATCAATGTTGAAAACAGTTGTGCTGCACAATATTTTTGTGGAAACCGTGATGCATTTTATTTTTCAGGATTCACAGATGAATAGAAAGTTCAAAAGAACAGCATTTATTTGAAATGGAAATCTTCTGTAACATTATAAATGTCTTTACTGTTACTTTTGATCAATATAAAGTGTCCTTGATGAATAAAAGTGTTAATTTCTGTATTTTTGCACCTGGCTCTGTAGCTGGTATGCTTCTTTAGCGTGTTGAGTCTCCAGGGTTTCTGGCAGTTGTGAGTACAGACACGTGGAAGCGTTTTTTCGACCGGCTTCTCTGTATTTATTCTGTCAGACAATGAGAGCAGGTGTGAGAGCACAGTCACATGACATCAGACAGGTGAACATGAGTGAAGCGTGTGTTACGTCGCTCTGCAGATCCGTCATGTGTTTGGCGTGTTGCGTGTCAGTCGTGTCGGGCAGCTGAGAGTACAGACTACACGACAGCTTCTTCCTCCCGTCCGCTTTATATCTGACCTGAAACATCACCACCATCATCACCATCATCATCATCATCATCATCACCATCATCATCATCGTCACCATCATCATCATCACCATCATCATCATCATCGTCACCACCATCATCATCATCGTCGTCACCATCATCATCGTCACCATCATCACCACCATCACATCACCATCATCATCATCATCATCACCATCATCGTCACCATCATCATCGTCACCATCATCACCATCATCATCATCGTCACCATCATCATCATCATCGTCGTCACCATCATCACCACCATCACCATTATCATCACCATCATCACCATCATCATCATCATCACCATCACCATCATCATCATCATCACCATCATCACTATCATCATCATCAACATCACCATCATCATCATCATCATCACCATCACCATCATCATCATCATCATCATCATCGTCATGTGACTGGCGTGTCTGAGCATGTTTGTGGCATGTCGTACCTCGCTCTGCAGGTCTCTCATCTCTCGAGCGAACTCCGTGTCTGGCGTGTCGGGCATCAGTGAGTAAAGACTGACACACAGATCCCTGCGTCCATCCTCACGGTACAGCGTCTGAACACACACACACACACACACACATCAGCATCACACACAAACACACACACACACTCACACACACACACACACCCACCCACTCACACACTCACACACACACACACGTCAATATCACACACACACACACACACACACACACACACACACACACGTCAACACATAATACATTCATATAAACTCATTACAAATCTAGTGAAATACTGTAAACATTTGCCCATTAAAATGTTGAAAGTTATACTAATGTGAAACTAAAGAATAACTGGTGGCCGTTGTGTTCTCAGATGCGCGCTAAACTATATGCAATAATGGAGTTCACTGTGAATTGAGCCGCTCTGAGACGCACTAAACATCAGATCACGAGCTGATCACGCAAACAAAGTGCACGCTTCGCTTTTAAACAAGCAGCACAAACAGACTTGATGAGAGGATAAAGCCATATTATGCTTAGTTCGTTTGACGGACACCTTGCCAAAGCAATGGCATGAAACACAACGTTAAAGACCTTTTATGTTATGAGGAGTTTAAATATATCTTTGGTTTATTATGAAACTGTGGTGGGCCGCCACAGTCTAGTTAATGAATGGGAAACACTGCAAGTATCTAAAAACTCATAAATCAAGATACATTTACTGATTTACTAATCGATCAAAATATAGTTTGTTTACAATTAAAAGAACAAATATCTGCCAATAGGTGCAACTCAAAAATCAACTTAATTCAAAGGCAAAACTAGTTTTCATTCCCAACTGACAAATATTTGTTCTTGTTTTAAGCAAAATTAAGTCACTTAATTTTGATAAGTTTCTGAAAAAACAAGACTTCATTTTGCATCTCCAGTAAATGTATGTTGATTTAAGAATCTTCAGACATTTGTACTGGAAAACAAGACAAAAAAACAGAGCAAGATATCAATTTGGCAACATTTCATGCCATGACATTTAAGACTTTCTAACTTTTTAGGGCATTTTTATGGAATTAAGATGTTTTATTGATCTGCTGATGACCTTTATTTATTCATATCATGTGTCTGAAAGATTTGTGGCTCTGGTGGTCTCGTCTCACCTCGCTGTACAGCTGTGAAGCATGTTTAGCGTGTAGAATCTCTAATGTTTCAGGAACACACGAGCACACACCATTCACCAACTTCTTTCTGCCGTTGTTATTCTTCCTCTATTGAAGAAAACACACACACACACATACATGCACACACACAAAAGGACACAGAATGCTACACATTTTACAGGTAAAACAGTGCAGTGAACATTCACAGATAGAGTTTACGATGATGAAGAGCAGGTAAATATCCTGCAGTGATTCTCTGATTCATTCACAGAGTTTCTCACTGGGATTCATGTGATCGTACCTCACGTTGAGAAGATGAGACGCTCTCTCCTCCATCATCTGTGTGTGTGACCTACAGCAAACACAGACCATAAGAAACACACACACATCTCCTGTATTTGTGTGAAAGATCATCAGAGCTGCGGCCAGTACCTCCGTCTGAGCGTCTGTGGCGACTGTCGCCTGCAGCTGCATATAAAACCATTCAATTTAAAGGGGTCACGAACTGAGAAACCAAAATTCCCTTGATCTTTTGACACAAGAGATCACTGTACTATAAAAAACATCCTTTCTTGTTAGTATAAAAACAGCTTATATTGAAGGCAGCCTGCCAAACGACAGCTTGTGGAATGTTCTACTCTATGATGTAATAGTGTGGATAAGCCCCACCTCCGCAGAAGATCATCAACACCTGCTTCTACATCACTGCCTGTTTAGCCCCGCCCACCGATTCTACATGGCTGCCTGTTTAGCCCCGCCCACCGATTCTACATCACTGTCTGTTTAGCCCCGCCCACCGATTCTACATCACTGTCTGTTTAGCCCCGCCCACCGATCCACGCATATAGTGTTTACGAGAGAGGGAAAGGCAGGTCTATGCAGAAACCAAATGATAAAGATGCTCTGAAGACAACAAGACGCTGTGCAGTGCCAAGCTGTGAAAAAAACTGTTTTCCTTCTGATCCCAACATTAGGAAAGAGTGAATGAACCTTATTTTGTTAATCAAGTTCCAGACCGCGTCAGTTAGAACTCAGTCCTTTGTTCACTTCATTTTACCGCGGATTCGTTTACAAACAAGGCACAATTCGACACGGGATTTTCAGAAAGATTGAAACTAAAAGGCGATGATGTCGACTATACTGGATCCGACAGTAATGTCGCAACACAAGTAACTGTTTTCATTACGTGATCACTATTGCTTCGTCTCTTCTTACAGATCATTTGATATGTATTGAGTTATTTATACATTTTTGACCTAAATCACAGCAGCACCATCTGTGAGGAATGTAGACAGTCAATCACACACAACTATTAGCCAATCACAGCAGTGGGCGTTTACTTCCGAGTCTACAATCCCAGAGCCCTTTAATAATAAAACAATAAATAAAATAATTATACATCATGTTTCTTTAATACATGACACTGTGACGTCTGTGGTACTCTGAATGTCTGTCACCTACAGCTGGATATAAAACCATTCAAATTAATGATAATTATTAATAAAGTTACAATTATAAAACATATAATACATATAATAAAACAGACCATCAGTTGCTCTGTCTGCCTGTCTCAAACATGAGATTGATTACTGAGAGTGTTTGTCATGATGGAGACTAAAATGAGCTGACGCTGCGAGACGCACACTGTCCGTCTGATTCTTCATTATCCTGCAGTTTAATCAACACCGTTACTAAGACTGATAATATACAGAAACTAACAAACACTCACAACCCACCAGCACTAACGCAGAAGCACACGCAGATGATGCTGCTGTCTGCAGAGAAACTCTACAGCTCAATCTGTTGCTGATCAGTACTGTCTGATCAGATCTAATGACATCTGTGAGATATAATGAGTGTTTTCTGACCCTCACAAACGAACATCACACCCACTGCCGCCCATCAGTATGATACAAGCATCTATTCAGACCGAACAACTCATGAACGAGGCGTGATTTCACACCTATCTCATACATATCTTTAATATAAACTCTTTGTTTAAGAATTTAAAGCCATGAATTAAACCAAACAGCTACAAGAAGAATCACATTACAGACTTAGATTCAAAGCAGACAAGTATTTGAAAATCTGACAAAAACACAAAGATTTAAGACTTTAGTGAGGATGAAGCACTGCAATAATCAAAATCAAATGAAAAAGGTAATCTAAAAAAAATTAATTGATTGATAATATACAGAAATGTTTATTGCAAGGTATGCCAATATACACACACATATTTTGTATTTTGAGAGCGTAGGGAGACTTATATCATAGGAGTGGGCGGGGCTAAAGAGATTAGTTTTACCACCATCTGCTGTTCAACATGATTATTTAAAAAATAAATTATAATAATGCAGGCTGATGGCTTCAACAAAAGCATAGAGCATTCATTAACATGGGCTAGGATCCTTCACTAAAGAAGAAAATGAATGGGATTTTTGCTTCATTCACACTCACCTCACTGGCCACTGAGTTCAAATCAGGATTCAGATCAGGATTTGGATCAGGACTCAGATCAGGATTCGGATTAGGACTCGGATCAGGTTTTGGCTCAGGATTCAGATCAGGATTCGGATCAGGACTTGGATCAGGATTCAGTTTAGGACTCAGATCAGGATTCAGATCAGGACTCGGATCAAGTAGTGGCTCAGGATTCAGATCAGGATTCGGATCAGGACTTGGATCAGGATTCAGTTTAGGACTCAGATCAGTATTCGGATCAGGACTCGGATCAGGTTTTGGCTCAGGATTCAGATCAGGATTCGGATTAGGACTTGGATCAGGATTCAGTTTAGGACTCAGATCAGGATTCGGATCAGGACTCGGATCAGGTTTTGGCTCAGGATTCAGATCAGGATTCGGATCAGGACTTGGATCAGGATTCAGTTTAGGATTCAGATCAGGATTCAGATCAGGACTTGGATCAGGATTCAGTTTAGGACTCAGATCAGGATTCGGATCAGGTAGTAGCTCAGGATTCAGATCAGGATTCGGATCAGGACTCGGATCAGGTTTTGGCTCAGGATTCAGATCAGGATTCGGATCAGGACTTGGATCAGGATTCAGTTTAGGACTCAGATCAGGATTCGGATCAGGACTCTGATCAGGTAGTGGCTCAGGATTCAGATCAGAACTCAGAACTGGACTCGGGTCTGGATCGGCTGTGACGGCTGCTGGTGAATCCTGTGAGAAACACACACACACACACACACACACACACACACACACACACACACAGTGAGCGCGGCCCGTCGTGTGAAGGTCACTGTGACTCCTCTCGGTCAGCGCTCTCACCTCAGCGGTCAGCTCCACACCTCCGTCCGTGGGTCCAGCAGCTTCTTCAGCAGACATGACTGAAACAAGAGTTGGGAGCGCAGTGCTGGATGCAGCTGACCGGAGCGACGGTTCAGCTCGACTGACCAGCTTCTGCTCTGGAACAGACCTTATCAGAGCCGCTTCCCCGTTTAGAAGCACTCAAGCGTTATCAGCGCTGAGGAGAAAGTGTCGCACACAGAAAGGAATGTGCAGAGATATGAGCACCTCACACTGACCATTACCATCACTAGTACTTGTGCTCAAAGTGATGTCAAGTTAACCCTCAGTTAACCGGCACTGACGTTGACTACTCAAACTAAAACTCGTGTCTGAAATCTGGCTGAACCTGAGACCGTGAGCTCATATACATCAGCTGTGCGTGTGTGTGAGAGAGTGTGTGTGTGTGCGTGTGTGTGTGTGAGAGAGAGTGTGTGTGTGTATAAGTGTGTGTGTGTGTGTGGGTGAGAGTGTGCGTGTGAGAGAGTGTGCGTGTGCGTATATTTTATATGTGTGAGTTTGTTTGTCAGTGAGTATGTGTCTGAATATATGTGTTTGTTTCTGTGTGTGTGTGTGTGCTTGTGTGTGTGTGTGAGAGAGTGTGTATGTGTATGTGCGTGTGTGTATTTGTGTGTGTGTGTGTGTGTGTGTGTTGGTCAGGTGGGATCTGGCTGTGTGTGTGTGTGTGTGTGTGTGTGTGTGTGTGTATTTGTGTGTGTGTTGGTCAGGTGGGATCTGGCTGTGTGTGTGTGTGTGTGTGTGTGTGCGTGTGTGCATTTGTGTGTGTGTTGGTCAGGTGGGATCTGGCTGTGTGTGTGTGTGTGTGTGTGTGTGTGTGTGTGTGTATTTGTGTGTGTGTTGGTCAGGTGGGATCTGGCTGTGTGTGTGTGTGTGTGTGTGTGTGTGTGCGTGCGTGTTGGTCAGGTGGGATCTGGCTGTGTGTGTGTGTTGGTCAGGTGGGATCTGGCTGTGTGTGTGTGTGTGTGTGTGTGCGTGTGTGTATTTGTGTGTGTGTGTGTGTGTTGGTCAGGTGGGATCTGGCTGTGTGTGTGTGTGTGTGTGCGTGTGTGTATTTGTGTGTGTGTTGGTCAGGTGGGATCTGGCTGTGTGTGTGTGTGTGTGTGTGTGTGTGTGTATTTGTGTGTGTGTTGGTCAGGTGGGATCTGGCTGTGTGTGTGTGTGTGTGTGTGTGTGTGTGTGTGTGTGCGTTGGTCAGGTGGGATCTGGCTGTGTGTGTGTGTGTGTGTGTGTATTTGTGTGTGTGTTGGTCAGGTGGGATCTGGCTGTGTGTGTGTGTGTGTGTGTGTGTGTGTTGATCTGGCCATGTGTGTTGGTTCTGCAGCCAAACGTCTGTGAGACGCCATATGGGCCGCTCCATGAGAACTGCAGCTCCAACATTCATCATCACAACCGGATCATAACAATCCTCAAAAACACAGAAGAGCTTGATTAATATTTCAGTCTCCAGTCATCTCAACACAAATATTGACTTTCATCTTGACTACAGGAAGACTACTGCTATAAAACTACTTCAGAAAATGTTTAATTCATTTTTACTGATTTTAACGATTTCAGATAACTGAATAAAACATAATTTTTGAGGAATTTCACTAAATCAGGAGAATTTTTTCATTCATGTTTTAATTTATAAAAAAAATTGAATAGAGTAAAATCTAAAATAATTTTTTAAACTCTTAATTTAAGAATAAAAATTAAATGGTTTTTTTTGGTAAAATAATTGTTATATTTTCACTTGATTATATTTTAAAGGATTGATTAAATTATTAACGTTTTATGAATTCAATTGATTCTGACAGGTGTTCGATGATACATTTGTATTTAATCATAACACAGAATCCATACGACACAGAATTTGGCAAAAAATAAATGAAATTTTAAAAAAAATTCATTTGGTCATACAACTGTAAAAATTTAAGTAAATTGTTACACTGTTAAAATTTTTGTTTAGTTAATTTGATTAGACATGTTTTTTGAATATTAAAAATGAATGAAACCATTATAATTAAAAAATGGAAAACACAGAATTTACAAACTCCCAGTGATTCCAAACATGAAACTATCTGAACATCAGCAGCTCTAAACGACACACAAATCAACAACAGAAAACAAGTCAGACAGGAAGTTCAGTGGAGTAAACGTGTTTAAAACCCTGTTTCCTCTTTTCATTCTCTCTAATTACAGAGCAGCATTTACTGGCCGCATCACGTGACCGACAGACGCAGCTAAAAACACTGGACGGGTGGAGCCACTCTCTCCAATTACCACTAACGAGCAGCGGCGATAAGAGCGGCACTGAGGGATTGTGGGACTGAGGCGCTCTCGTTTTCTGTGTTTGACAAACATGTGTGAGACAGCAGTGAGTCTGCATGAGGGAACGATGAAAAGCTCAACGCTTTAGCATCAGAATCCAAAAACATAAACAGGGTGAAAACTACAGGACAGACTGAGCAAACCCATCCGTCTCTAGCTATGATTACATCCACCTAATTTATGTGCATTTTGGAATATTGCATAAAAAAAAACTGAATGGAAACTCCAAGATGCGCATAAATTCTAAAAATAATTGAGTAGGATAAAGTTTGTATCTGATAAGAAAAAATGTGCATAAACTATGATGGAAACACATTTGCTGAATAAATTCCTCCATGCACATCAAAAAGTCATGTGACTTTGCGCTATGAGAGGGGATAACTTGACTAACCAGCGCACCGATCTCATTCACAGCATCTATATGTTGTTTTGGTCGTTCTGAAATGCCTGAGGACAGTCTGTCATCAAAGTATTTCTGTATAAGTGTCTTACACACGACAGCAGCATCCACCTCTGAAAGCATTGACTGCATTTATTGTGTTTCGTCTGCTCGCTCTGAGGCGCAAATCATTTATGACATATGGAAATCAGTGGCTTCTCCTAGTTTTCTTAGTGATATTTAGTGCCAGTTTATCAGGAAGTGATGAGTTTGTTCTCTTTGACTCATTGGATGGAAACGGTGCTTTATTCGCAAATGTTTTATGCAATATTCCAGTTTTGCGCATAAGTTAAATTCGCATCTTTGGATGGAAAGAGCTTCTCTCAGCGGGGCAGACCTCAGGAGACACAGAGACATCAGATCAGATATTACATTACATATTATATATTATAGATATTATATATTATGAATCCTGTCATACAGTCAGACTGAGATCATCTCACCTGGGTCTCAGTGTGATCTCAGAGTCGCTTCAGTCGGGTCCGCAGCGAGGGCCATTTTCATTCATAGTGACAGTAGTGTGATATTGTGTTTGTTATCAGAGACCAAAAGCACCTCACACTCTCTCTCTCACACACACACACACACACACACACATACAGGCATTTTTACCGCGCTATAGTGATCAGTGTATCATACGTTACTGATGTGCTCCTGTGTTCTTCTGAGTCTCTGCAGCTCCGGCGTGTCTGTGACGATACTGAAGCCTCGGCCTTTGCTCTCCTCAAAGTCTCGCTTATATCTCACCTGCAAACATCACGAGGACAAAACTGTTCAATCAGTCACAGAGCGATTCTGAGTGTAAATATCACAGTGACTCTCGCCGTCACAGTCTGTCTGATCCAACCACACTCGTGTGACTGACATCAACAGCTCAGAGTGAGCGAATGAGTGAATCACTTCCTGCAGGACTGAATGAACGACTCGCAGTGATTCTTTTAGCAGATTCAAACTGACTGAACGAACGACTCACAGTGATTCTTCTAGCAGATTCAAACCGAGTGAATGAACGACTCACAGTGATTCTTCTAGCAGATTCAAACTGACTGAATGAACGACTCACAGTGATTCTTCTAGCAGATTCAAACTGACTGAATGAACGACTCACAGTGATTCTTCTAGCAGATTCAAACTGACTGAATGAACGACTCACAGTGATTCTTCTAGCAGATTCAAACTGACTGAATGAACGACTCACAGTGATTCTTCTAGCAGATTCAAACTGACTGAATGAACGACTCACAGTGATTCTTCTAGCAGATTCAAACTGACTGAATGAACGACTCACAGTGATTCTTCTAGCAGATTCAAACTGACTGAATGAACGACTCACTGTGATTCTTCTAGCAGATTCAAACTGACTCAATGAAAGAATCACAGTGATTCTTCTAGCAGATTCAAACTGACTCAATGAAAGAATCACTTCCTGCAGGACTGTGATTCTTTGAGAGAAGCAGCATCTGCTCTGGTCTGCCATCACCTTCCGTCAGCCCAGCGTGACACACACACACACTCAGACAGACACTCACACACACACACACACACACACACACACACACTGAAGGACATATCTTCATATGTCTCTTATAGAACCATCTTCACACACTGTCAAAAGGTTTTTTCTAAAAACCTAAAAGAAATCTAAACTGGTTTAATTGTAGTCTGACATGATTCACTATGACTGAATCAGCCAGATCTTGAGTGATTCATAGTTTGCTTCATGATGAGCTGAAGCACTGTGTGAATCACATCTATTACAGTGAGCGCAGTGTTTTATGCGCCGATCAGAACAGAGCCGTGACCTGTTTTTAGGTCACAATCCTCTGATGTAAAACACAGACACGCTGTGATATGTGGGACATCAGCGTCGATCTCACAGCTCAATCGACCGAACATAACGAGCGAACGCGGCCGGTGATCCGAACAAACTCATCTGAACGTCTGGAAACACAAACACCGCAAGATGTGAAATATTTATCAGTCAAAGTGCTTCTCTGTTCAGTTCTCAGATTGGCATGGAGAATAATGTTTGTGAATAAACATCAATGTTTAATCAATAAGAGACGTGTGACGCAGGTTTCCAGATATCTGCAGTGTTTCTGTGTGTTTCTGCTCTACATGAACATCCAGAAGAATCGAAGGAAGACGGCGCAGAAATCTGGGTCACCGTCATTAAACACGCTTTGGATTTCTGCTTAATGCTTTCATGCAAGATTCAGTGTGAAATGAGTCCTGGACATCAGAGGAGCTCCAGATCCGTGTGATTCTGACCGGAAACACAGGTGTGACGCTCACCTGACTCTGTAGTTCACTCTGCTGCTTCAGACGCAGGTTCTCCGGCGTGTCTGTCACGATAGTGAACGACGTCTTGGGATAGTGACTGCAAACAAAACACAAACACATTCATTACTGTTTTTTCAACTGCTTACATTTTCAAAACTTTGCCTCTTTTTTTCAAAACTCTACACACAAATCCAAGAATTGCACACAAACTGCAAAATGCCTCACATCTTTTGCAAAATGAAGCACTGCATTCAAAATATCACAAACACATCTCAAAAGAAAACATTTGCAAACACCTTTGCCATAATATTACAGTTTTTTACGATTGCTTAAGCACAATTTTAAAAAGAAGGCTCTTTTTGTCAAAACACAACACAGTTCACTCATCCACACACACAAGTATCAGAACATCTCAGATCTTTTGCAAAATGAAGCACTTCTTTCAAAACTGTACAATAATTTAACAAAACCTAATTTTGGCACCATATGGCACACACATGGCTCATACAGTCAGATTCTGTTTGAACCGCTTACACACTGTGGTTCTCAATCTTAAAACACTAGTAACATTTCTACTTTTCTAATGATTTACTGTAGTCTGGGTTTGATTTTTTCAGAAATATTGTTAGAGTAAAGTACATGGTTGACCAAACACAACACACAAGACCAGTACATCGATGAAAATATTTAGTTCTCTCCACATTGTAAAATCAGTCAATACATCCATGCATTTCCAAAGGTTGCATGTTGCACTGGAAATCAGAATCTCTTCTAAATGGAATATAGTACATAAACAACAAAAAAACATTTGTTAAAGAAAGCATGAAAAACCAAAACAAAACAAAAAGCCCTAAACATCATCTCTTCGCCTAGCTGCATCTGGACATAGTACTTGGAGTGAAAATTGTGGACGCTTATGAATCCAGTTTTGGACCAGAGCAGATCGGTGGAAAGACTCATTATCCCAGATGACAATGTATCTCATCTGCTCTGCATCCATTTGATCTTCTGCTGTGGCCATGGGCGTCAGAAGTAAAATAAAAGTGGGTGGGTCCTCCCCCAGAAAAACAAAATTACTGGCGTGTATGCCATTTTCTGTAGTCTGGTGCCTTTTAATTAACGGAATAGGCCGCCTTGTTGGCAGGGGTTATTTACATTACCTTTCCTCACTAATGTCACAACATCACAAAAGGCAGCTATGTAAACGTGTTCCCAGTGGTGCAGCTGGTAAGTGCGTAGTGTTTTTGACGCGAGCGACCTGAGTTCGCGTCCGCCTTTTGCCGAAATCGTGCTTCTCCCTTTTCACATCTCATATTACATCAGAAAAGCATTTGTTTTCAGTTAAAACAAAAATGAAGGAAATAATGGAAAAGTTTTAATAAAGTACCGGGTAAGGTTAGGTGTATCTGAGCAGCAGATACGCTAAGATGCTGTGTCGCGGGAGTGCAGCAGGAGCGAGTAACTAATGAAAACACAGAATAGAGTTATATGGACTCTGAATGAGCCAAGTGGAATAGATTTGAGGAAGCAGCAGTGTGGAATTCAAGGCTGTAGCTAAATGGAGTTTAAGCTGTTAGGACATTCGTCACGTGGAATGGATTTGACTGACGGCGCTCTGAAAAGTGCACAGACATATTCACTGAATTAGAGACGGTAAAAGTGGGTGGGTCCAATATCATTGGTCTTCAAAAGTGGGTGGGTCCCATCCCACCCTCATACAATGGTTCCGATGCCCATGGCTGTGATGATATTGTGTAGTCTGATTAAAAATGTGAATATGTGGGCCGTGTTGTAAGGGCCTAAGTTGGCATGCCGGTGGATGACCCTATTCTGCGTGATTGCAACGTAATTTGTGATGTTACCACCACGCTGGCCCGGGACATTCAACATATCTCTGTGACCAATGATGTTTCACCCTTTCCCTTTTACGGCAACAATGCCTTCCATTTTTGTTGAAGACACATAATCTAATCTTTTGCCTTTTTATAGTAGGCTACTTGCACCTGATTGTTGAGTTTACAGTGAAGCAGCTAAGTGTCTGCACACCTGACGCCTGTGTTTGACCAGGTGGTTTATAGGTCTGGTATTTTGGAAAGCAGTGTCTTGAAATGGCAAAGAAGTGGCATCATTTTAGATTTCTGTGTCTAATGTGGAGAAGTGTGTGTAGTATTTTGCAAAACACTGTGTGGTGTTTTGCAAAAAGTGTGAGGCTGAGAATGTGCTTATAGTTCTGCAGATCTGGACGGAGGTTTTGCTCCTTGAGTGTAAGGCTTTACTAACTGTGTTATTTTTCATTTTAGTGTGTAAGCAATCGTAAAAAACTGTAATTCCTGTTAGATTTGTGTGTGTTACACAGAGAACTGTGTGTTGTGTTTTGCAAAAAGTGTTTTATGAAATTGAAAAGGCTGAGAATCAGTGTATGGTTTTGCAGATTTGGTGTGTGCTTCTGCTGTTTGAGTGTCAGCTTTCAGAAACTGTGTGACAAGGAAAGATTTAGTGTAAGCAGCTGAAAAACACTGTAATTAATGACATAAAACATGTTCATTCAGATACAGTTCATTGAGTCTCGCGGTTGAATCTTAACACAGTCGTTTATTCTGTCAGACGCCACATAAAAGGTCCTGCTGAACGTCTGCTGTGTGATTCACAGAAATAAAGATCATAATAAAAACATTCAAGAGTAAACGAGTCATGTTTGGGTGGATTTCCTTTAACGCTCGATGAGAGCTAAAAATGAATCTGTTCTCCTGTGATGCGCCGATAACCTTTCTGTTCTAATCACAGTAATAATCATCTCGTCAAACTCTGAAAATAACACAATGGCTTTTCATCACTGCTATTGTGTGATAAAAATAAAGCATGAATGCCCATTGAATCAGTTGAACGTTTCCCTGGCAACCCCTGACCCCGCCCCCAAACACATACAGCCAATCAGCTCCCGATCGCACGGATGCAGCTGTCAATCAAACATCAGGACAGGAAGTGAGGGAGTGACTGTTTCCTGAGGGAAGAACATTTCCCATGAGCCTCCATCTCTGACTGCATGAGTTCAAGAAAGAGTGTGAAACTGAAGTGAATCTGAATCCAGATCACATGCAGTATTTGTTCTTGGACCTTCCTGGTGATTCAGTCACACAGAAGAAGCCCAATCTGAGTGTGTTTTTGTGTCCTGGACGCCCTGCAATTACAGCTCATAAACCAGAGCAGAGCGACTCTCTAGAGACACGCTAACGACCGTCTGACGAGTTTAACCTTCCTCAAGACTCTTCTGCTCACCAACACTGTGTCTGTTTGATTCAAAAATATTGAATAACTGTTTTCAAATCAGCATATTAGAATGATTTCTGAAGGAGTTGTCACTGTATTTTCAAATAAACACAGCCTGGGTGAGCAGAAGAGACTTCTTTCAGAAAAATTATTCCAAACCTTTTGAACAGTACTTCTGAAGTTTGGTGGAATAAACACACATAAGAGCATAAGAGTAAACTCTCCGGTCACACAGCGGCACAAAATTCATTTGAAAATTCACAGCATGAAGCAGCCTGTGTGTGTGCGTGTATGTGTCTGTGTGTGTGTGTGTGTGTGTGTGTGTGAGTGTGAGTGTGTGTGTGTGTGTGTGTGAGAGAGTGAGTGTGTGTGTGTGTGTGTGTGTGAGTGTGTGTGTGTGTTTGTGTGTGAGAGTGTGTGTGTGTGTGTGTGTGTGTGAGTGTGTGTGTGTGTGAGAGTGAGTGTGTGTGTGAGTGAGTGTGTGTGTGTTTTAGTGTGTGTGTGTGTGTGTGTGTGTGTGTGTGTGAGTGTGTGTTTCAGTGTGTGTGTGTGTGTGTGTTGAACAGGTCTTCTGTTGTGTTCAGGACCAGAGTTACTCTCGTCTCCACTAGCAACTCTGCTCACTTTGTTTGAATCGTTACGCTCAATCCTCAGAAACAAAGAGGCACTCTGTGGGACGCTGAAGTTCTGCATCTGAGCCAAAGAACACTTCAGGAACCTGAAAAACAGGAGCAGTGACCATCGCGGCTCCGTCTCAACCAACACACACTCACTAGAGAGCACCTCGATCCCTCCTGATGACACACATCAGATCAGATCACAGCGGTGAAAGTTCAGTTCAGGCCTGAAGCGACTGCATCATCAACATCATCAGCAATGTTAGCATATTCCCACACACATACACATAATTAGGGTTACAGGTATTACAGTTATTATTACAGGGTTTTTTTCAGTTAACTAACTAAAAAAACATTAAAAAAACATTTTTGTTTAACTAAAATAAATAAAACAAAATAAATAAATAAAAATAAAATAAAGCAAAATCTTGAAAGCCTCTCAGTGAACATGGATTGTATATAAGCTGCTTGTAAGGGGCAGTCAGTCGTGACGTCTTCATGTGTGTGTCACACTCGTTCATTCATGAGTATCCAGCAGCTTCTGTTTTACAGCAGCGTAACGCTGATTAAACAGTAAAATCCCAAACTGAAGAGCATGAATTTCTGTCCTGATTTGCATGGTAATGAAGGAAATAACAGAAGGAGACGTTTGTGAGCGAGATCAACCGCTCTGTTAATCATTTCAGCTCATTTGTTTTCATCCTCACACAAACGAGCGCTTCCTCTTTGATGTGACATCACGTGTGACCACGCTTGAATGGAGTAGACCAGAAGAAGAGGTTTCCATAGCAACGCCCCCCCCCCCCACACACACACACACAAATACATACACACACACTCAAATCACACACACACACACTCAATCACACACACGTTTGTTTTTGTGAAAAGTGGGGACATCCCATAGGCGTAATGGTTTTTATACTGTACAAACTGTATATGCTATTGCCCTACACCTAAACTTAGCCCTCACAAGAGACTGTGCATTTCTACTTTCCCCAAAAAAAACTGACTCTCTATGATTTATAAGCGTTTTGAAAAGTGGGGACATTATGTAATGTCCTAAAAAGTCACCTTCACCTTGTAATACCTGTCATACCTATGTCATTATACAAATTTATGTCCTCATTTGTCACAAAAAAGCCCACACACACACACACAGAAACACACACACACACACACACACAGAAACACACACACACACACACACACACACTCACTCACTCACTCTCTTACACACACACACATACACACACAAACACACTCTCTCTCTCTCTCTCTCTCTCTCTCACACACATACACACACACACACACACATACATACATACACACACACACAAACAGAAACACACAGTGTTTATGGGTTACATGTGCTTCTATGGATCATGTACACACTAAACACTGAGCACAGTCTCCATATGAAGGACAGGCCGATGATCACAGATCCTGCTGAACACACACACACACACACACATACACACACACACAAACAATCTCTCTATATTCTCTCTGTCATCTCTCTACAGTCTCTCTGTAGTTTCTCAGCCTGGTTCTCGTGAGCGTGGGGTGAGTGTGGGTGTTTCACCCCTGAGGGTAAGCGTTTGGCCCACATTTACACTGACCAGCACACACACACACACACACACAAATATACATACAGCGATGTGTTTAATGATGTGTTGTTATATAATTCAGCGCCTGTGTAATATGAGCTGAATTATATAGATGAATGAGAAATGCAGCTGCTGTATTAATGAGCCTCAGATGCATTTCAGCTCCATCTGAGACCATCAGAACACAAACATATGAACACAAACAAACAAACATGAACACGAACAAACATCTGAACACAGACAAACAAACATCTGAACACAGACAAACAAACATCAGAACACAAACAAACAAACATCAGAACACAAACAAACATCTGAACACAGACAAACAAACATCAGAACACAAACAAACAAACATCAGAACACAAACAAACAAACATCAGAACACAAACATATGAACACAAACAAACAAACATGAACACGAACAAACATCTGAACACAGACAAACAAACATCTGAACACAGACAAACAAACATCTGAACACAGACAAACAAACATCAGAACACAAACAAACAAACATCAGAACACAAACAAACATCTGAACACAGACAAACAAACATCTGAACACAAACAAACAAACATCAGAACACAAACAAACATCTGAACACAGACAAACAAACATCAGAACACAAACAAACAACCATATGAACACAAACAAACAAACATGAACACAAACAAACATCTGAACACAGACAAACAAACAAACAAACATCTAAACAGACAAACAAACGTGAACAGAGACAAACAAACATCTGGGGCCCATTTCAGAAAGGAGGTTAAGTGAAATCTCTGAGTATGTTAACCCTGAAATGAGGGAAACTCTGGGTTTCTGAGCTCGTTTCTGAAAGAGAGGTAACTTATACTCAGAGTCAGTTCCCGTGGTAACTTACTCTGTGAACCTAACCTGGTCGGGAACAGGTTTTCTTCGCTAAACCTAGAGTTTCTTTCGGTCTCCACCCCCGTTTTAAAGCGTAAGCAATGTTTAAATACCTTATTCGTTCATTCACGCTGCAAAAAATGCTTTTCTTACCGAGTATTTTTGTCTTATTTCAAGTACAAATACAAAAAAATTCTTAAGTTTAGATGCATTTTATATAGATGAAAAATGGTCTAAGATATTTACTTGTTTCCTGGGGGATTTTCAGTTTAAGTGCATTTTACATAAAATATGTAAAATTGTCCGCCATAGGATAAGAAAAATAATCTTAATGCAAACGGAAACAAGAATATTTTTAATTTCTTACCCCATTGGCAGATAATTTGCAAAATAAGAAAAATGCACTTAAATTCTTTTTTTTTACCCTTCATGGAAACAAGACTAAATACCTTATGTTATTTATTTATTTATTTGCCATATTCACATGCATGTTTATTTGAGCGGTACCAATTTTAATGGTAGTTTTCTTTAAAACATCGGAGATGCAGAGCACATTAGTAAGGCCTCTGTATGCAGACCGATGAGGAAAGTGTGCGTCGCTCTAACACTCATTCTGTCAATTTTTTCCTTGGTACAAATCCATCAAAGAGGAGTTTCACTGGACTATAGGTCAGTGGTGTAGAAATCGGTTTAAATGAGGCTAATCTGATAAATGACGTTCACTTGATAACATCTTTCTGTGACCTCTGGAAGTAATTAGAATTTCCTTCAGGATTTCCAGTGTGGTTGTATGCAGTGATGGCACACATATTCCCACCATCATATCTCCTGAAAATGAAACTGATTACTGTATGGAATGGACGGATGCCAGATGGAGGAGTAGCCTAATAGCCATAAAATGCCGTTAACCACCACCACAGCTGTTAAATAAACACAAATTTTTCACAATTTGTTTGGTCATCTTTATTTCCT
This sequence comes from Spinibarbus caldwelli, assembly GCA_039654775.1. Taxonomy (NCBI): domain Eukaryota; kingdom Metazoa; phylum Chordata; class Actinopteri; order Cypriniformes; family Cyprinidae; genus Spinibarbus; species Spinibarbus caldwelli. The sequence continues at coordinate 308,805 of CM077262.1, read as the reverse complement.
ACAAATACAAAAGCAACAGTTATTATTTTTCCTTTTGGATTTTACAGTTCTTCCAATAGGCTACTTGACCATCTCCTCTTCATCTGTCAGTGGTGCTGGTGAAGGTTCTCCCTCCATTTTGCAAGCCTCTGCCTTCTTGCTGTCGACTGAGTAGTTAATTTTATTACTCTAATTAAGAAATGTAACAGGTTGGATTAGAGAATATTTAATTATGTGAAAAGAGTGTGGAAAAGCTGCAGTGCATTGAAATAGACACTGAATGATATTTTTAATGTCAAATGTTTGTAAAGTCATTTAGCCTGCACCCATGAACCTTTTATGCTTAAAGCTTTACCTTGATTGAATTGTGTTTTTATACTTTTTTTTTAGTAAGGGTTAGAGTTAGGGTTAGGGTTAGGGCTATTTTTAGCTGCTACCACATTCTTGTTTCTTTTTTCTCTTTGTCCTTTTTTTTTTTTTTTTTTTGCCATGGGATACCATTAAAATGAATATTAGTTCAATAATTTAGAGTTTTCACCTCTGATATTATAACAGTTATTAAGCATTAAACTGACGCATTGACGGACGCACGCAGACATCTTTTTGTCGGATGCTGTTGCCATGGTGAATCGTAATTTCGGAACTCCACTGATCATGACTTTTCATAGTGAGGTGCACGCGCTAAACTCAGAGTCAACCTACTCAGAATTGAATGAACTAACACAATTCAGCCATTCTGAAACTGAAAACTCTGAGTTTCCCATCTCACGGTAAGTCAACTCAGAGTTCAAGATTAAACTCAGAGTTGGTTGAACCTTCTTATTGAAATGGGCCCCTGAACACAGACAAACAAACAAACAAACAAACAAACAAACATCTAAACAGACAAACAAACATCTGAAAACAGACAAACAAACAAACAAACAAACATCTAAACAGACAAACAAACATCTGAAAACAGACAAACAAACAAACATCTAAACAGACAAACAAACAAACAAACAAACAAACAGACAAACAAACATCTAAACAGACAAACAAACATCTGAACACAGACAAGCAAACAAACATCTAAACAGACAAACAAACATATAAACAGACAAACAAACAAACATCTAAACAGACAAACAGACATCTGAACACAGACAAACAAACAAACAAACATCTAAACAGACAAACAAACATCTAAACAGACTAACAAACATCTGAACACAGACAAGCAAACAAACATCTAAACAGACAAACAAACAAACAAACATCTAAACAGACAAACAAACAAACAAACAAACATCTAAACAGGCAAGCAAACAAACATCTAAACAGACA